>NEEE01007539.1:55344-71301 GCA_002278615.1 Pogonus chalceus | reverse complement strand
CTTAAAAATAATATTTCTGTTTTAAAATGTAAGGGTCAATATCTGGGCCACTATAGAGGTCAGAAACTGGAACAGTACATTTTTTGACGGTCAGAAATAGGTGCTTAAAGGTCTGTTTTTAAAAAAATTATTTAAGTTATTAATCTAAAGTAAATAACTGATAAAATTTTATTTAGAGAATAGAAAAGTAGTTATTAGGATACTTAATCTTTTTTAAAGTATAATATTGTAATATTTATCATTGTAAAACGCCAAATTTAACCTTAAAAGGTCAGAAACTGGGTCTTTTACCTTAGATAAAATTCGTGAAATAATTTTATTACTTTTTTATTGTTTTAACTGCTTAATTGGTTAACAAAAGTAGATCTCATCTAAGTTGGACAAACTAATCATTCTTAATTTTGTTACCGCACAATTTGAAGTTTCTTTACGAAAAACAGTTCAATTTTTGCTCATCTTTATTAGAACTTTGTTTAATTATAATTTTTCTTCCCAATGCATCTGATAAATATTCGATAACATTTAAATTTGGAAACTGTCCAGATGTTTTAAGCACTTTTCGCCAATTATGAAGAAGTAATTCTTTTGTAACTATAGATGAGTATTTTGGATCGTTGTTTCGCTAAAATATAAAACGGTCCAAAATGTCTTTTTAAATGTATAAATACTTCAATTTATCTATTGTATTCTCAATAATATACAAATTTCTTACTCCTGAAGTTGATAATTTATTTCAATCAACAATTTAAGAAATTAAAATAATAAAAAATATTTCTCAAAGTTGAAATATTTAAACTACAACTTTTGAGAGACTTTTAGTGGAAGCAACTGTTTGTATTATTTCTGTACTAAGCAATAAAGCAATAATTTTTTAAATATTTATAATGATAAGTTTTAAATGAACGAGAAATAAGATTTATTTCTTTAAGATTGTAAACAATTTGTAAATTAACAAACAAGTTAAATAAAACTTAAAATACATCAAATCAATATGGTAAAAGTCCAAAAAATATTTTTTTTCTAGTCGCTATACAAAATAGGTATTTGCGCTCTCTTTTATCAACGCAAAATGTCACTTTGCAGCTCTAGAGCGACAAAGTAGAAAAAACGCTCGCTAACGTTACCTACACGTTTATTTCCTTCACAAGTCATTCTGACANAACTCATTGTGGCGACTGTAGAAAAAATCTTGTGTGTGTTTCGAGCGCAAATGGACATTGTCGACAACTTTGCGCTCTTAATACAAAAATAGCTATTAATTACTTATTGTTTATTTTTTAAATGAATATTTAACTGCTACATCAACTTCAAACGTAATGACTTTAAACAAATCGTTAAATATAAAAGACTAATTTGCATCTAGTCAATATTTCGCATTTTCTGCGCAAATTAAACATCACAGAAAAAGTACAAAATTTATATAATTCCGATTTCCTCTTGAGTGCAGACGCATTAAAATTCCAATAATTGACCATTATCACATTCAGTGATGCGTGAAACATCAGCAAAAAAAAATGGTAATATCAAAATCTGCATTATCTACAATTTCGCAGACAACTTTGATATATACGTCATTTTCATCAATAATCCACAGACAGTCAATGTAATATTAACTTTAATTATCGGTTTTGTAATTTGCGAAGCGCATGATGGTATGATTATATTTCCATCAACCAACTCGTAGACTTACCGTTAGTAAAGAACATTTCTCCACTAAATGAAAATTTATTTCCTGTTTCTGTTTCGAGAAGAAAATCATAATGGTGCATTAGGTCACATTGATATGTCCAGACTTGCAATGTCCCGAAACATTAACTATTATTTAAAAAAGGAAACTCAATAAAATCAATGTAACCTATTTTTTATATTCTAAAATATATATTAGGGAATATTCCCTCACTTGTTAAAATATTAATTAACTGTACACCTTTCTGATGCTAGCAGTTAAAAGATTGTTTTATATTTTAATTTTATAAATTTAAACGTTTTTGAATCTTTTTTACACCTTAAATACAAAGTTTATTAAAAATCGGTAGGTAGAGAGAACAATCATTTATTGATAAATGAAATTTAGATATCTCTTACTTTAAAAAAGTAAAGCATATTCAGATATTGAATAAATTATTAATAAAAGCCGGTCTTTAATACAATACATAATTAAAATGTATAAAAAATTCATTAAGATACAAATAAGACAAAAACAAGTTCCCAAAAAGTTTTTACCATGATTCAAAGCTAAATGCACCAAAAGTAGCATATCTAGAAAAAATTGTTTGCACTGGAACTATCAGAAATATTCTACAATAAAATTAAATTTCATAGTCAAATAAGTAAGATAAAACCTTATAACAATGAAAATAACAAAATCAAAAAGTTGAAGTTTGCAAAAACACTAGTTAATAATAAGAATTTATTGGAAAAACGTCAATTTTAATTTAATGTAATATGACGTGTTCGTAAAAAAATAAAATTATGAATTATAAGATCGTCGTAAATTCTTAATAATATATAATTTCATTTTAGAAATTCTCAAATACACAATTTAAATTATTCTAGACATTTACAAGTCCTTTCAAGTTCCAGAGAACTACAACTTTTGTTTCACGTCACGAAACAAACGAAGAACAAACTCTACTGAGCCCAGCCAACTTTTTAAATATTTTATTTTATTTTTATTTGACGTACCATATAAATAATTAGTATTTTGTGTACCAAACGTTCTTTTATTTGAAATTTATTTTCACTGTTTATTGTTTATGATGTGATATTCGATATAATGGTACATTATTAGATATAAAAACAAGAGAACGAACAAAAAAAAAACATTTATATTTTTGTCCTTTCGTAGCAACTGATATAAATCAAAAGGCACACTCAAAAATATGTAATGTATCTTACTTTTGTTTTTCATATCAGAAAATATATACAGACGATATTAAATTATATTTTTACTTCATAAAATATTAAATTATAAATACATGTTATACGGGAATATTTGCTAAAATAAAGTTTTATACATATTTCAAAAACAAATAAATTTTAATAAATAACAAAAAAGGTAAAGACATATAAAATATACGTGTAAATATTTTTATTGCTTAACTTTAAAATATAAAACAATTACGTTGAAATTCAATTTATCATATTTATTATTTAAATTCCGTCATGTATGTATAATAAAAATGAATTTTACGTTGAATGCAGAAATAGAACATATGGATATCCTAGTGAAATGACACAGCTTATATTTTATTATTCAGGATAATGCAACGTTAAATTATGCAACTGCATTGCAGCTATGTCATTCTTATTCAATAGAACAACTAAAAATAAGCGATCGTTGCAGAAACTATTTTTGTATAGAATATGCGTGTATTCAAATTTCAATTGTTTTTATTACGTTTAAAACTTTAATGTTTTGTTTTTTAATTGTCACATGAAGTTTTAATTTAAAATAACAATTTAAAGAAATGTATTTATTTTATTTGAAAAATAAATTTTACGATGAATGCAATGCTAGATAGCTCTCTTTAGCTTTTCGAAAAAATCACAAAATAACAAAATTTAAATTGGCATTTTCAACTATATTTTAATTGCTCATTTAATATTTAAATTGGGAATTAGATAAATTCAATAAAATATTGGATTTATTCATTTATTTTTTAAGATATGCAATTCAGACAAAATGTTTTCAAAAGAAACATCAGTGCATAGCAAGAGCTTAAAAATTATTTCAAATCTAAAGTCTCTCTGCTTCTTCTTACAATGCATTGTAGTTATTTGTGTATTAAGAGCGCAAAGTGGGACACTGTCGATTGAGAGATTGTTGCCGCGCGACTTAGGAGCGCGGCATTTTCTCGAAATCGACAATCTCCATTTGCGCTCGAAATACACACAAGATTTTTTCTACAGTCGCCACAAACTTTAAGAGATATTTGAAATTTGTTTCTGGAGTTACTGTGACGTCACACTATTGCTATCTTTGCACACTATAGAGTGTGGTGCGGAGTGAGATAGGAATATTAGTTTCACCGTGACATCATATTGATATTATATATCAATTGTAGTTAAACTGAACACAATTGATTTTTTAATATTTTTTTTTATAAATTAAACGAACTTTATTTTAAAATAATAAAAAAAATCATTTGTCGTTATTTCCTATTCTTACCGCTCTAGAGCGGCAAAGTACCATTTTGAGCTCACAAAAGAGGGCGCAAAACGCCTACTTTGTATAGCGACTGTAGAAAAAATAATAAAATGCAGGTGTTACCTGCAATTAAAAATTAAATCTAATTTTGTTGCAGTTATAGTATTTTAACAAGATATTAATTGTAATTGAAAACTTTAGCAAGAAATTAGATATTATTATATATTATATTTGTTACTAAATAATTTAAATTATCCAAATATCAATACAAACTTCGCGATAAAAATTATACATGTCCAATAAAATATTTAAATTTAAGGTTAAGAAACACTGCTGTCCTCTCAAACTTAAAAAAAAAAAAACATATTTTTAATTAAAAGAAATATTCGAATATAATGAATATGTATGAAAGATATTTATAAAGAGTAGAAGCTAAAGAAAGAAGTAATTTTATAGAAAATTAAAATTTGTGATTAATTAAAAGATATTAAAACTTAGACTCCTTATCAGTGGATGCTAATTTATGAAATACCATATCGATTTAAAGAAATTAATTCTAGTTAGATTGTTTTAAATGACCTAGAGACCTAGAAATGGCGGTATTACCACTGTAGTTAGCTTCATCTGCGGTAATATCACCATTTGCCAGTCTCAAAGTCATTTAAAACAATTCGAGAAATTCTTTACTGATTTTATACAGTGGCTTATGTCTTTTACTATTTATTTGTTTGGACGTCATTAAAAACGAAACTTTACGAGTAAACGCAGGATAGAACAAAGGTTTTGTCTTTATTGAAACTCTAATCTAAAATAAAAGCGTTTTTAAATTACATTAAAGTTATTAAATAAATATAGAATTTATTATAATTATTAACAATTTACCCTACCAGTTAAAATAGAAACCTTTTTATGTAATTTAGTATTAAAATGTACAATATTAAATATATCATAGCAAAATATAATATTTCATATGAAGCACTACAGAAAGTTTGAGAGAAATAGGAAAATATATAAGGAAACATCTGGAAGACTTTATACTTTGCTTTTCCAGCGAACATTATAACTCATGGAACAAACAAAACAATAAAGTAACGTAAATATTTACCTTTTCAATTTATGTTACAAAAATTAATTCAAAAATATATGTATATAAATTAAAACAAATATGTCAAAAAAAATAGCCTACTACAATATATCATACAAAATAAAATACCATAGGGAGAAATAAACAAAGTAAATAAAATTATATATAATTTAATTAAAGTTTCAATAAAATTAATTTGCCACATCGGAACAGAACACCCGAATAACATAATTCAAGTCCCACGCCGGAAGTATGTATTTACAACATATCCGAAATGGTATTATATAAAAGGGTTTCACGCACATAACCTCAAAATTTAAATCAATGAAAAGTTTTTGTATTGTTCAGCAACAAGAATTGTTTTCCTGTTCACGAATTTTGATATAAAAATAATTATGAAAATCTGATATTATTTCTACATTATAGTATTAACAGTTTACAAAACTGATATTAAAAAACGATTTTATGTTATTAAATTTAAGTTACGGGGAATGGGGAACTTTCATGATATAAATATTATTTTAATAATTTAAATATATGCTTATCACACGTATGACAGGAGCTACTTTAGCTCGGCAAGCAACCAGAAAGATAAAATTGCTAATGGGCGGTTTGTGGTCAAAGGTCTCTACTCCGGGCTTCAGAGCAGCCACTAGGTAGATGCTGGGCTTCAGATCCATCTCACAAAGCAACCTACGTAAATTTAAAATATGTCAGTTGTCACACTGGTCTTTAAACACTGAAAATTACTTTAAACGTAGTCTTTAACTACTAAACTTAATTTAAGAAAATATTAAACGATCTGGGAAATATTTAATTGAACAAATTGTTGCGTTTATATATTTTTTGTAATGTTCAAAATGTTTTAAGTATTAACAAGGTACTTAAACATTCTTATTGTAAGTGGTTTTTACAGATACTTAAAATTAGAAACCTTTTAAATTAGTTTATTACGGAAGAATAAAGGTAACAAGTATTCTTGACATTTTGTCAAGATAAATTGCTTCGATATTGAAGATAAAAGCTATCAAATTTCGTAATGTTACAGGTATTAAATTCACTTTTAAAATGTTCCATTTATATTTTAAATTTTTAAAGGATTATATTTCATATTTATTGTGTGTTGCGCTCAGCTTTCTCAAAAAATTTAATGATTATTGCAATATTTTTATAAACCATTATTATATTTATTCCTTGTTTTTTTTTTTTTTTAATAACATTTTATTATAACAAAATATAATCAAAATATTATTTTAAGTCAAAGTTTTCATAAACATTATAGGTATTTGTGTATTAAGAGCGCAAAGTGGGACATTGTCGATTGAGAGGTTGTTGCCGCGCGACTTAGGAGCGCGGCATTCTCTCGAAATCGACAATGTCCATTTGCGCTCGAAACACACACAAGATTTTTCTACAGTCGCCACAATGGCGTCATCCACTATAACAAAAAATAATAAATTTTACATAGCAGGACATTTTGTTAGGTTATGTAATGTACCGACAGAGCAATCATATGTCAGATTGACTTGTGAAGGTAATAAACGTGTAGGTAACGTTAGCGAGCGTTTTTTCTACGTTGTCGCTCTAGAGCGGCAAAGTAACATTTTGCGTTGACAAAAGAGAGCACAAATACCTACTTTGTATAGCGACTGTAGAAAAACGTATTTTCCATGTTAGTCAGGAGTTTAAACAAAGATGTACAAAAGGGTTAAAATAAACTTGAATGTACCAAAACCGGAACAACCACCAACTTCCTGACGTGTTTTGACATGATACAAAGTCTATTCACTATATATAATAGTTATAATGCAAGTACAAACGTGCTATGAAGCTTTATAAAACATTGCATTTCTACTGTCCTGAAAATTCATAAGAAATCAATGGATTTAGGATTAAATAACTTTATAACGAAACTCAACTTTAACTAATCACAAAACCCTATTAATTTAAACTTCAATGATTTTATTTGAAATGAAACATTTATCTTTGAATTATGATCGAATTATCAAGATTTTGGCACTTTATTTAATTAAACTGTTATAATTTCATTTCATATTAAATTAAATATTTGGGTGTAATCCCTTCGAGTTTAATTTATAATTGATATTTTAAGTTAATTTATATATCATTACAAAAATCTTATTATTTATAAAACTCAGTTAAAAATATAAATTTTTACCTTAACATACTTTGAAGTTGAGATAAGTATTAATTATTTTCTGCTTACCTGAAAGAAAAAAGAATATATTAATATTAACTACAAAACCTACATAATAAATATAATAAAATGATTTAAGCGTTTTAAGAAAATTATTTGATATTATTTCCTTGTTTATTACCGTAAAATTATAGGTTTCCAAAATACTTCGCTTCGGAATATAAATAATTTATGAATATACTATATTGATTGACTAAAGAATGGACTTTTAATATTAGGTATTTAAGTATAAATATTTTAATATAAAGTATGCTTTGAAATATATAAATCTTATAATATTTAACCAGCAATACTTAGGTTTTTTTAGGTCCAAAAATTGTTCTGTTAGGGTCTTATTTCCGGAAAAAATCATTTAAAGCCTTTTTACGGTAATTATAAGCAGCATGACAGTGATATTAAAGCTAATCAATGGAGAATTATTTACAAATATAGTGAAAGAAATTGAATTGTCACAAGATATCATTTCAGATTATAATCTTTAAGAAAAAACCTTCAAAAATTGAATGAAGGGTTGACAGAAAGAGCAATATTTGTAAAAAATTATTAAATGTCGAAAAACATAACATGAATACCATTGGTTAACTTCAAGATGAGTAGAAAATATGCTTTAACAAGCCTTTATATGCCTTGTTTTGAAATTAAGAATCCAATAGTTATTTGTGTATTAAGAGCGCAAAGTGGGATTTTGTCGATTGAGAGATTGTTACTCCTAAGTCGCGCGGCATTTTCTCGAAACCGACAATGTCCTTTTGCACTCGAAATACACACAAGATTTTTTCTACAGTCGCCACAAACTTTAAGAGATATTTGAAATTTGTTTTTGGTGTTACTGTGATGTCACACTATTGCTATCTTTGCACACTATAGAGTGTGGTGCGGAGTGAGATAGGAATATTAGTTTCGCCGTGACATCATATTGATATTATATATCAATTGTAGTTAAACTGAACACAATTGATTTTTTAATATCTTTTTTTTTTTTTAAATTAAACGAACTTTATTTTAAAATAATAAAAAAAATCATTTGTCGTTATTTTCTATTCTTACTGAGCTATTCAATCTAATCTAAGTATTTTTAATTTCGTTTTTGTAAACGAATGCCCTTTTTTATTTTTATACTCCTTAGGNAATGCCCTATTTTATTTCTATACTCCTTAGCAGGGCATATTTTGTTTGGTTATGTAATATACTAACAGAGCAATTATATGTCAGATTGACTTGTGAAGGTAATAAATGTGTAGGTAACGACAGTGGTATTAATTTTTGACTAAACATTTCAATTAAGATTGTAAACAAGTAACATTTTATAAAAATTTGGATAGCGAACTTTTTTTCTACTTTGTCGCTCTAGAGCGGCAAAGTACCATTTTGCGCACACAAAAGAGGGCGCAAAACGCCTATTTTGTATAGCGACTGTAGAAAAAAAAACATTTAAAGTACTCTTGCCATAGGAGAATCCATATCATTCTCGTCATTTAATGCGGAAAAAGATTGAATTGTCTATAAATTTTTTTTATTGAAAATAAAAGTTAATTATAACCCTAAGCTAAGCTCAGTTATCCTGTTATTGAATATATTAACTACAAAAACAATAATTTAGGACTAACTGAAAAAAATCTATTGTGAAACAAAAATTGTTTTGCAAGATACGAGCAGTATTTTCTATATTTTATTTGCAGCAGTTTAATGTAACTTTTACGATTACTGTTGTTAAAATAATAAATTCTTTTTGTATTATATAGCTTATGGTTTTTTTTATATTTTGCTATAAGAGAGTAAAATTGTAATCATAATAAAATTCCTTCATACCCTGATTTTAGTTGTAATATTTTATATTTTTCGAAATAAAACAATAATTAAAGTATGCTTTTATGCGACATTATTTTTGCAATATTCATATTTTTTAATGTTTTGGGTGATTATAGTGTTTTATTCAATTCAAAATTTATTTTTATCTTTTATCATGTTTCGACAAATTTATTAAAATTTTAAAAATATTTAGATGTTTATATGTATATTTGAACGGCTTCAAGTATTATTCTTGCCTTATAACGA
The DNA here is from genome assembly GCA_002278615.1 of Pogonus chalceus. Classification (NCBI taxonomy): domain Eukaryota; kingdom Metazoa; phylum Arthropoda; class Insecta; order Coleoptera; family Carabidae; genus Pogonus; species Pogonus chalceus. The sequence goes on along the minus strand of NEEE01007539.1, from coordinate 61,794 downwards.
ATCAATTCTGTAATTATTTAAAACAATTTTTTATTTTACAACAGTCAAAAAACTAAAAGATACATTTTTCTTTTTTTCTAAACAAATTATTACAATATTTATATATTTTAAATGTTTCTCGTATCATACACCACTTTTATGTTCTCAGACAAGAAAAATTTTATTTCTTTTTTTATTATTCTATCTAGTTTGTCAAAATATGGTAGACTAATTGAAAAAAACCATCTTATTGCAACAAGTGCCACCATTTTGTCATTCGCAGAATATTTTGAAAATTATTTAGCTTTATCTAATAAACTTGATATCTTATAGATTATTTGTAATGAGTCTGTAGTTCTATAAACTAATTAGAAAATTGCCAATTATTTACTCAAATAACCTGGTATGTTTTGTAAAAAAAATATAGTGACGGCTTATTAAAAAGAAATTATTCTTTACTTAACCTAAATAAAATTTAATGTAATATCTTTTATTGATCTCATAAACAATTTATTAAAATGAACACATTGTTACAAATGTAGCTAATACTATTTAATTTCATCTAGCAAACTATATTTGAATAATGTTAGTTTTTGTTAATATTTTGAATCATTATTTTCCACCATAATGACAATATAAAGATCATGATCTTTTTTATAATCATTTAATAGTTATTTGTGTATTAATATAAATCGACAATGTCCATTTGCGCTCGAAACACACACAAGATTTTTTCTACAGTCGCCACAATGACAAAAAATAATAAGTTTTACATAGCAGGAAATTTTGTTAGGTTATGTAATGTACCGACAGAGCAATTATATGTCAGATTGACTTGTGAAGGTAATATACATACGTGTAGGTGACGTCAGCGAGCGTTTTTTTCTACCTTGCCGCTCTAGAGCTGACAAAAGGGAGAGCGCAAAATACCTACTTTGTATAGTGACTGTAGAAAAAAAATATTTCATTTGCGCTATTGTTTTCAATATGCCGCAGTACACCGTCATGATATAAGACTTTTTGCAATAATCTTATTGTTAGATAAAACAAGCTGTTGAAGCAAAAAAAAAATGACTTTCTTATTACCCTAAAGGTATACAAGCTCATTATAATAATTCTAGGAAATAGCGATGTTGTTAGAAAAAACTAGATAATTTTCCAATAAAGCCTGGCGCGCTGTAAAATGATGACGCTATTTGCAATAAACGTGATACGACAGATATAAATTTTATCACACTGACGAGGAATATTTTAAATTCTTGATGGTTAATACTTAATATAGTCTTGTAAATAAATAATTATATAATCGATTTTAACTAATGACTAGTTAAGAAAATAAAAAAAAATCCTTCCATATTTTGAATCTGAACAAACTAATATAACCTTAATTATTAAAATACATCTAATGAAACCATTATTAAAAAATATTTAATATTATCATTATTTTCCTCGTTGTTTCATTTTTTTGTAAAGATACGTTAATTACTCTAATTAAATACAGTTTTCATTTGAACAAGCTTTTCTGCAATCGATATTCGGAATCATTAAAAACTTCAAAGGAACTTGAATAGATTTTATAGGAATTAATCCAGCTTTAGTCTTTGTTTTTGTTAAGCTAGCAATACTGTGTGTAATATATGACAGTTTTGCGACGTATGTCTCTTTTAAAATAGTAGCTTTTGCTTTTACTATAGGAATTCTATTGTTAAAAGTGACAGTAAGTTTACTGAACAATTTCAAATGAGTTTGCAACAAAGTTTCACTTTGAAATTAAAGCAAAATATTCATATTACGTTGAAAGTTTGTTCGAATATTATAACTTTGTTTTATATTGGTGTACATAATAAAATGTGAATCTTGCAAATTGTAATTTAATTACTTTTAGTACTGTTTTAAAACTGTTAAGTGAAAATAATCTTTTTCATTATAACAACAATAAATTTATGAATTTAAATTCATTTTATAATAACTGAAAGAAAAAGAAAACACAGTAATTGTTTGAAAATAATAAGTGGTATTATAAATAATACCTGAGGGAACATGTCTATAAAATTAATAGAATAAAAAAGCATTTCTCAATTAGTTTATAATGAAGTTGAATTACTTGTTCAATTTTTATATTAAACAAGGGTTACGTAATAGACATTGCGGTTTACTTTAATTTCATTTATTCCGTGTATCAACAAGAGAAGCGAAAGGGGTGATTTAGATGTAGAGGACTTATTACGTGCGTCGCAATTGAATTGAATTTGCGTCCGATATAAACGAGTCCTGTAATGAATGTTGCCTTTGATGTTAAGATTTTTCCCTATATATCCTACGAATGGTTTTGACAGAGCAATTAGCTTCGTTCAACATCGTTTTGCCGATTAAACGAGTTACTACAGGAATTCACTTACTTAGAATAGGATGTGGTAGTTGAAGCAGTAGTTAGTAAATATAGATTTTGGGTTTCAAGCAGAAAAAATCTAATTTTATTAGGTTACTTTTAATTATTCTAATACATTGTTTATTATTATGTTACAGGAAGTTATTTAAATCAGTGAAATCAACTTGTATTCAAACGTTTCCAAATAAACAAACCAATTAATGCAATTAATTTTAAGCGCATGTTATTTGTTATCTTTTATTAAGTTTTCAAAAAAGAAAATATAGCAGAGAATAAATCAAATATGACCTTTTTAAGCACATTTAATGAATAAGTTAATTAAAAGTTTATTTACTTTATCTACTTGATATAATTTTCATGTAGTTTGTCATTATAAATCTGATTAAATTCAACATGGCTTGTTGCTTTTGCAAACCAACTTTTACCTTACGTGCATTGTACGAGATTTAGAAGCTTTAACATATTGTTGTGGTTTTAGAATTTGTTGGTTGTTTACTTTACATTTTGCTTATATATGTATGCAGATATCCTATTTTGTTTTATTCTTTTGTTTTCTACTACTGCATAGCTCTCTGGATTTTACATAAATAATAATTCCCAACTATAATAGAATGGATTATACGAAACTTTAATTTTGACGTATAATTATCACTAACAAGTTAAAACATTGCAACTGAAAACAACCAAATTGAATATATATTTTCAATCAATAAAACATAACAAAAATACTAAAATAATTATTGATGTTATTAAACAAACAAAATAAAATTTAAACAAACACTAAATTTACATATTAATTTCAAATAAAGTATACACGAATAATTTATAACCTAAAAACAACAAATGACAATAAATTCAACAGCAATTGTAATAAAACAAGTATCAACTTTAAACATATTGTGATAATATCAAATTTTAATTCATGTTTCATTAAAATACAACAAAAAATTAACCAGTATTCAAATTGGACTTTAAGTTTTGAATAACAAAATATATTTCCCAATTTACAAGTTAGTAATTTACAAATTTAAAGTATGAAATGCTGAAAGAATTTTAATAGATGTAAATGGTTGTCGTTTAAGGATTATGACAACGAGGATAATGCATTATTTTACATAAAATTGTATTTCATTTGAATTTATTGAACATTCTAGAAATGTACCGATGCATTCTTATATTTATTTTAATAAAAAGGAACTCAAAGCTAAAATGGTAATTGAATTGTCTTGTTTGACGATTTATTTTAATTATATTATATGGAGATGTTATTTGCATATTTGATATTTCTTATTTTCAATAAATCTTTACATATAATCGTGATTGTTAAATGTTAACTGTAATAAATGCAAAATACAAAATAATAAACCCTTTCTAACCAAATTAAACGAGTTTAAACAATTCATCTAGCAATTGTTAAATGTATAAAAACAAATGAATTGTTTATTTTAAGATCCTCGTACATTTCGTACAGCAGAAAAATTCCATTTCCAAATTAAAATGTATGTTTAAAATGTTCCATTTAGTTTCGCATATATGGAATACATACAAAAGCCTAACATATCTTCGTTATTTATATTAAAATATAGTCATAATTTCCACATTTAAAATGAAAATACAATAACCTTAATTTTCTCTTTTATAAATATTCACAATCTCTTTCGTTGTATATTTACTCTCATATTACAAAGATATTTTCCTTTCTAGTAGCTGTAACAACACAGAAGCATAGTAGAAATATATTTGTTCGCTCTTTCATTGTCTGTTTTATTACAATAGCCCGTCTTCCAGATTCATTCCTATATTCCTAACAAACAATACACAACCGCGCACTCAAATACTACGTAGAAAGCAATATTTTTGTTATTTTTACATTGACGTTGAATATAACAATTGAGAACTACTTTTATACTGGTGTTGAATATTATAATGTTACCTATATGCAAACTAACGATAACTTTACTTTAAGAACGCTGAATCAACTTATTTTACTTTGAAAATAGTTTGTTAACTTTTATTTAATTAAAGTTAACTTAAAGATTTAATTGATAAGTTAAATATATAAGAAATTAATTGTTTATAAGGTTTTATTCTCGAACTTAAATTGTTTTCATAAAATATGAAATAAATTGTATAGAAATTATTTTTAATTAAAAAAGAAGGCTTTCAGGATAATTATTATGTTTTTGTATACAATTTAATGAACAGTTTTGTGCAGGTATTTTCTCGTACATTAAATCATAATTTAAAAACTTGAACAATTTTAGCAATGCCGTTGAAAAGAAATATATGAAACCTAACTTATAAATAAGTAACGTAAATTTAAAGTTAGTTTATATCTATTTTTTTAGTTTTTTAAATTCTAACAATAAGATAATATAACGGTGTCCTAAAAAAGTTAAGGATTAAACATTCGAAAATCGTCTTTACAAAGAATTATAAGGAAGGATTTGCATTTTAAACCTTACAAAATTCAGCTTGTGCAAGAATTAAAACCAACAGACCATCTTCAACAGTTAAATTTTGCGATTGAAATGTTCGAAAAGTTTCTAAACTTCGAAAATACCCCGACCCTTTTAGGACACCTTGAATATAAATTTTATTCAATTTTCATCGTCCAATAAAAACAAGAAATATGTATGCAAATATTTTTCTGTTTACTGTAAGATTTTTTTTAGTGTGTGTTCAGTTGTTAAAAGACGATTATTTTCTATTATTACAATAAAATAGTTTTATTCTGTATTCCAGAGCTTTTCAATTCAAATTAATTTTAGACTAGGTAAATATATATTCAAATTTGATAAAGTTATTAAAATATAATTATTCATATGTATTAATATATCAAATGTGTTGACAGGTTTTCTTTGCTATTTAGAACGAAATGTTTTTATTTATCCATCAATCAATACAGACCCTTATATACATATTTATTAAGTGTTTGTAATATTTCTTTATTATATTATTCAGATAATCCATTGTATATATTATAGTTAATGAATAAATTCCAGTTAATGTATACAACCACCAGGCCAATAAATTTATGAATACTGCATAAAATAAAAAATAAAAATATTCAAAAGGAACAATAAGTATTTCTTTCCCAGCCATTGTTAACGCATTTGTGTAATGATTTAGTTAATGTATGCATTGACTAGTAACTGTATATATTATCTAAGTTAACATTTTACTGTAAAATATGTATATAAATAATAAATTCAATATTATTTTCCATAAATTACAAGTTAAAACTGCAATTTCAATATTATGATGTCAAAAATATTCATTAATATAAACTTTGTAGGAAAATATAAAAATGCATTATGATTAATGACTAATATCAACCAAAACCCTAAATAACAAAGTTATAGTTATAACAAAAATAAGTTATTTTTAAACATTCGTAAATAATTATTATATTAAACTTGTATTTAACACTTTTAGTTTTGATTAATTATTCATGACAGTTTAAGATATTTTCTTGATAAATCCATTAAAACTTTACTACAGTGAGAAAATAATAAGAGGATTACTAATTAATTACCTCACAAGGATTTATTTTATAAATGCTCCAAGTTTTATAGAAGGATAATTATATTAAAAACGGAAAATGTAAAAACTGAATTATAACCTATTGAGACCAATATAAAAAGTTTTTTATATTCTTTTATCTAAATAAATATTATATATGTAGATTAATAAAATTGCATTACAAATGCATACCATAAAATAATTTTTTCTACAGACGCTATACAAAGTAGGCGTTTTGCGTCCTCTTTTGTGTGCGCAAAAGGGTTCTTTGCCGCTCTAAAGCGACAAAGTAGAAAAAACGCTCGCTGTCCAAATTTTTATAAAATGTTACTTGTTTACAATCTTAATGGAAATGTTTAGTCAAAAATACCTACACATTTATTACCTTCACAAGTCAATCTGACATATAATTGCTCTGTTAGTATATTACATAACCAAACAAAATATGCCCTGCTAAGGAGTATAGAAATAAAATAGGGCATTCGTTTACAAAAACGAAATTAAAAATACTTAGATTAGATTGAATAGCTCAGTAAGAATAGAAAATAACGACAAAT
>NEEE01007539.1:38289-53023 GCA_002278615.1 Pogonus chalceus | reverse complement strand
TAAAATTAAACCTTATGCAAAAAGTATTTAAATATTGTAGTAAAATATATAAAACATGCATGATCATGTTTTCTTTATATTTAAACATTTATCTTGGAAAACTTATCTTACAGAACTCAAAAGTACGAATACTTTTGCTACCTCATATTTAGAGTATTTTGATTTTAAATATTTTTAAAATTAATTCTGTGGAATTTTCAAAAAAAATTAGTATGTAAATTGATGAACAAACTTATTTTATTAAAATATGATACTATTCATAATTTTAATTTCTAAATTATAGTTTCTATGACTGTTTTAGTTTTTCAGTATAGAGAGTACGAATACTTTTGCTCTCCACTGAATATCATAATTGTTGGAAATTATAACCTCAAAGAATATTAAAACAAAATATAATGACAAAATATTTAGTGAATTGAGAATATTTCCAGAAGAAAATGAAAAAAGAGCATAGCATTGTTTTATTATGAGAAAACCGAAACAAAGAAAAATATTTTTGCTATGCATTAATTACAACGTACCTTGCAGAGAATTTTAGGATAGAAAAGAAAAAAATAGGGTTGATTTTTGACGTCATGTGGCTCACTTATGTTCTTTTGTTTTAAGTCAAGACAATCACATACGCGAGAGAAAATTGTCTTCCATTTTACTTTCTCGGTTTTTCCAGTTTACGTGAAAAATAAGAGCTACGGGAAAAATGAAAGAAAACTACTTTCTATATGGTTATATTTAAGCGGATACATCTGGTTATGTATAAAAACGTTCTATTCTGACACGGGAAACTGTTCTTTATATATTTCTGTTTTTAAAGTACATTTTTCTTTCAAATTTTACTTTTATATTTAGACGTTTTTCTTGCTTATTTATCANTATATATATATATATATATATATATATATATATATGTACTTGTGAAAGTGAAAACATCTGGAAAAATAATTCGTTTATTTCGTCAAGTTAATAATGATGCTGACATTAAAAAGATTACGTTTTGTATTAAAATTTAATATATTTAAACATTTTTGAAGAACTGCGGAGAGCTTAACATTTATTGATGAACCAAATTTAATTATTATACACAGTAACACGTAAATAATAAGCCGGTCTATAGTATAATACATAATAAAAAAGAAAAGAAACGGCAAATATAATAAAAAATCCAGCAAAATCATTATCATTCGCGATGAAAGTGAAGGGCACTAAAATTAAAGAAAATGGCTGAAGAATATTTAAGAAAACTGTTTACTCGGAAACTATGAGAAATGTTGTACGAATACATAAATTTAATGGTCAAGTAGCAAAGCAGAAATCTTATACTATCCATGTTAACAAAATCTTAAGGCTGAAATTTGCTAAACACTATTTAATAAGTATTTAAATAAACTAAAGTAGGAACGTAATTTTTTGTTTTAATTTTGTTTATTAAGATAAAATGAGAAAATAAATTAACATAAAGTAACAATAAATGTTTTAATATAATTACTGTACGAGTTTCACTTTGAGCCACTGTATATATCCTTCTTATTTAATTAAAAATTTATATAAAATCACTATAATATATAAAATAAATCTATTGATCCTTTCAAAACTAACATAAATAAAAGACAAACACAAATTTTGCCAAGAAACTTGCATAAATTTATGCATGAGATATTTTGGAGATTATGATAAATACTTTTATTTTACATTGTAATTCAAAAGTATCTAGTTTAACATAGTAACAATTTAAATTTTTGCGACTTTTATAAAACCTATTTTTAGAATTTTTGAAATGCGCAAAAGTTCCATTAATACATTTAAATAAAATATGTGCTTGTGGGGCACTTGGTTTCAGTAGCATATAGTGCAGATAAAATGTGTCAGACACCAGGAGACTAAGTTCATGAATTCCTAAAAACTTATACGACTCTAGTGCATTTATTTCTTTTATAGCCAAATATACTCTTACATATGTGTCCTCCAAAATAACATTATAGTAGCCTTTTATGACAAAAAAAACATATATTGTTAAACACGTTTAAAACATAAAAATTTTAATAAAAATATTAAATATATGTACATATATTTTCTAAGTGAAATAAAATTTAATATTATTGAAATTAGTTCATATTTAATATCAAAGCAAGCACTTAAAATTGATGTAAACAAGAGACATCTTACATTTGATAAAACGCTACGAGAAATGTAAATATTATTTCTAAATTACTTTTCATTTAAATTTAATTCTGTTTTACAAATAAAAATGTTTATATCAGACTTTTAAATATTAAATATAAAAGAAGCATATTTACATTATATTTTATTTAAACCATTTTTTGAAAAACCAATATATGTTTGTGGCTTAATTAAAATTTCTAGCAAAAATAATAATTAAAATTTGAAACACATGTGATGAACAAATATTTTAATAATGAAATAATTTTTTTAAATCAATATTTAATAAAAATAAAAAATATTTCGTCAAACAAATGATGTAATCTTACCTGGTTTTCTCAGCCTTGAATTTAACAGCATTAAAAACTATAGTTCCAATGTTCAAATTGACCCATTCACAAATTATATAAAATAAACACTATTTCAAGTAACAATAAATACGTCTTTACTTCATAAAAGACAAACAAATACTAACGAGCAGCAAATTTCGATTGAAAGCAAAAATACACAAAGTTAAAATCCAGATGTTTGGTTTGAACTTGTTATTACAAACAATGAAACTAAGCGTTACCGTATATTAATGAACATGTTTATAGTATGTTTGTAGAAATATTTTTGATACACTTAAACAATGTATACTCTGTTTATTTTATAATCTATTCTAAATAGATTATTCGTTCATTTGCACTTTGTTTGTTGCAATGATGCCAGCTTTAATTTAACACAACTGCTATTTTAATTAAATTCTTTGTAGGTAAAAGTAATATAATACTTTTTTGGTTTAACAAATTAATGCTATTTTTTAATGAATAACGTATTGTATTTCATAGTAGGTCATACAACAGTTCACGAATTAATAATTGTAGACGAAATAAATGATACTCATAAACCCAAACTTAATTATGAGCAATTAAATTTTTTATTAAGTAGACTTCATTTAGCGATACAAGATATCTAAAAACACGAGATATTTGTAAATAATTCTTTTGGAATCATTCTATGGAAATATAATAAATAAATTGTTTTTTATCAAGTGTGTTGAAACATTTGAAAATGAAACAAAAACAAAATATAAATAGTTAAAGATATTAACTAATTCTACATTGATTTTACTATACAATAATTAACTTAAACAATGGATGTTTTATAAAAACAAATTTCTATATTTGCCAAGAATGTAAATAAAATAAGGATCATATTAAAATATCATTCAAGAATCGTAATAAATAACTTTTTATATTATTAATTATCATTCACTACTCAGCAGCACTAATTTAAATTAGATTTTAAAAAATATTGATTTAAAATAATGCTGTAAATTGATTCATCTTAAACTGACGGGCCGTATGCTGTTACTTTGCTAGAGCTAGAAATAAAAAAAGTTTATATGCTTACTACCTGGTCGCGTTCAAATAAATAAACAAACCCTTGCTATTATGGTGTTTAAATAAAAAGGTCAAATTCTTTTACCTGCTGAGGCTAAAATAAATAGGTCACATTCTATTACCTGTTGGCGGTACAATAAATAAACAAACACTTGCTACCTGCTGGCGTTAAAATAAAAAGGTTAAACTCTTTTACCTGGTGGCGCTAAAATAAATAGATCATATTCTAATACCTGATGGTGCTAAAATAAATAGACAAACCCTTGCTACATGCTGGCGTTAAAATAAAAAGATCAAATTCTTATACCAGCAGGCGTCAAAATAAATAGGTCACATTTTACCACCTGCTGGACTAAAATAAATAAATCCTTGCTACCTGCTGGCGTCACAATAAAAAGTTCAAATTCTTTTATCTGCTAATGTAAGATAAACAGATCAAATATCACTACCTGCAGGCGCTATTTCTTTATTATCTTGTTATTGTATTATTGTTACCCCTGTATTTATATATATAAAGCAATTTAGGTAAACCATCTATTTTTATGCTTCATTTCTTTGCTCAAGTTATATTTATAAAATTATATAATAGTTAAATATATAACACATATTTGTTTATTGAAATATCAATTTATTATTTATACTATTTATATAATATTAATTAAACCTTTTTGAGGTTATAATAATATCGAAAAAAAAAATAGCAATAAATAACAACAATGTTAATAAAATAGATATAGGTAGCGATTAAAAGTATATACTTCTATAATAGATTAATATTAGCATATTTCATTTAAATGCAAATCAAATATTTTTATCACAAGGTTAAAAATTGATAACATGATCAAACAAAAAATTCATTTAAAAAATACATTTCATGCAAATATTGACCTTATCAACATAAACCTAATATACTCATATGTAATATACGTACCTCATATTCAATGGATAAAATATGAGACTAACCCTTGTTGTTAAAATCAGCCTAAAGGGTAAGTTACTAATCCTCAAACAATATTAATATTTTGGAAATTCATTTACTGTCATCTGTATTATATTTTCCATATAATATATTCATTATTTTCATATAATTTATAATATTTTATTAAAAATAAACAATATACATATGATATTAAATTTGAAATTTGCATATAAAAGGTCACTTTGTTAATTATAAGCTAGTTAATTATGCACAATGTTTAGAGATGGTATTATATTACGTAGGATATATAGAGCATACTATCAAAGTGTCACTTGTGTTAATAACATAATCAGGTCTGTACTGAGTCATTTTGTAACTTTAACCTAGTCTATCATAAGTGAAAATTATTATTATATACAAATTAATGTAACTGATTCAATAAAAATATTTATTATGCTTCAAAATCTATAATAAATTCTGTAATTGTTAATAATAGTATATTTTCCAATAAGTTTGGAATGAGGCATAATTCAGCTCAAGTAGTTAGACCTTAAAGGTTTTTTGAGAGCAGCATAACCATTCCGAACTTATTACATAATATACTTTTATCTAATACTATAAATTATGCTGAATTAAAAAAATAATAATAATATAACCAAAAAACTTTATTTGATATGTTTTTTAATAATTAAAAAATAGCTATTAGATGTTGACAATTTGGGGTTTTGCTTTATAAGATAAGATAAACTTTATATTAACTTATTAAACACTTGTGCATTAATAATACCACACAGTTGCGTAGAATGTAACCATTCTATGAATTTAACATTCAATAATTATCGTACTGTTCTAACAAGCAAAAATAAATCTTATATCATCATAACAGTAAACTACGATTGATAAACCAAGGCAAAATATAAATAATTAAATTTAGGTAACTCCCCTCTACTGACAATGTTTTTTGTTTTTGGTATTTAATAACCATTTTAAATTTATTTATCTAACGATCGCAAGATCGAAGTGATCGTAATAATAATAAATTTTTGAGATTAAAAAAAAAATGTGTAACACACAGTTAATATTTACGATAGCAGAATGCGCAATAATAGAACATTAAGGTTAGTATTTCATATATTTTTTGTTTTACCTAATAATCATAAGTGCGAAACTTTAAAATTGTTTTGAACGACCTCTTAATAGCTGGTAGTATGACTGGGTTCAGAATTTAAAGTAAACCATCAAAATCTCTAGTTACCAATTGATACGACTTAGAAAGCTCCCTTAAAATTTTGAACTTGAAATCATACTACCACTGACAAATAGATCTTTCTAATCGAAATTTTGATGTAAGGAAAATTTTCTGGTTTAAGTCTTTTAAGCTTCAAACTATAGCTATTCGCCAGGAAAATTTATATTCCTAACCCTTATTTTAAACCTTATATGAAATTATTAATATTATATATAAATACAAGAAGCAACAAATATTTTCTAAAAGTACATTATTATTATGTGTAAATCGGAAGTACACTATTTTTGTCATCATAAAATACTTCACAAGAAATTGAACATTTCCCAGACATTGATCGTGTTAAATAAGTGAACTATAAAAGTCCTTCTCATGTTCTGTTAAACGTCCTTTAGCGCACAGACAAGAAAGTATTTGATATCTTTAAGTTGGACGCATCGCAACCATTAGATATCAACTTATAAGCTTCGTTAAATCTTTTCAAACGATGCTCTTAACTAAAGTAACAATGTCATAAAGATTATATTTATATACACGTAACTTTCAAAACAAAATTGAAATAGAAAAAGTGTTTATTTCACAGTTTTAAATACATCAATAATATTTTTGTATACAATTATTATTTAAGTAAACTTTTATGGTTATTAAAGAACAATATCTCGTTGGGAAACAATTTCAAAACAAAGATATTTGTCCAGTTGAATATTTATAATATTCAAGATTCCCTTTTACGAATTATAATAGCCCGTCGCAAGGAATTCACTTTATAATCTCCGAAGTGCGAAAATAAACAACTTCTGTTGTGTATCTAACCTTCCCTAGATAACTTTACCAAGTTCTTAGTACTTATCTTAAGACGATAAGCAAATAAACTTTATACACAACTGAAAAGCACAAATGCCTATATTAGTAAAGTTAACATAAAACAAAACAAAAATATACATTTTTAATTGTAACAAAATTGTTCTTTATAAAACAACAACGTGTGTATATTATATATAATGAAGTAATTATAAATTTATACTGGAATTGCAATTATGAATATTTTAATTAACTAATTAGTCTAATTTATCTAAAATCATCATTAGTGGATAAATAAAAATTATTATAATTAAGCTACAAACCGAAAATAGAAATGACATTCATAAGCATTAATTACACATAAAATTAATAATATAATAAAAATAACAAATGATATAATAAAATTTAAAAATGGCTGATAAATCATTTCTGGTTTCAATTGTTTTCTAATTTAGCGTTTCGTAAGTTGAATATATAACCTCATATTTTGATTGAGGTGAGTTTTCATGTAACAAACAAAACGTAACAGAAACTAATTTCTCATTTTACGTATTCTTGGAAGCTTGAAGTATAATCATAGGTAGTGGGAAGTTGGTTAAGTACAAGTAAGCACTAGAAAGGTTTGATGTAATGCATGGCACAGAGAATGATAAGAGCCTAATCCATTTACGTGTAAGGATAAGTGAGCAACTTTGAAGACAGTAACTAGATGAAGATAATAATTATACTGGAAAATTCGAATGTGTTACTTGTTGTTGAGAAAAGTTAATAAGGAAATTTCTACGATTATAGGGTTAATAATATAGAATTTTGCTTACTTTTTTCTTACTATTTTTCTCGGCCATCAGATTTATTTAATCATTTTAAAATATAATTTCATATGATTTTCAAACAGAAATCAATATACCTGAGTTATTGTTATGTTGCTATGGAAACAACTTGTTTATATAATGTAAAAAAAAAATTATTTGATTGTCACGTTTCATGTGCGAATATTTAATAAGAGCTTTAAATGAAAATTATGCTTTAGAAGATTTATCAAAATTTAAATCAAATAACACTAAGTATTCGTTTTCAAAATTTCTATTGTACTGAGGGAATAAAGTACTAAAAGGTTCTTTTAAAAAATAAAGTGTCATTTTATGTGTCCAAAATTAGTTACATAAAGTCGGTTTTATACAACTCTGTGAGGAAGATATAAAATTTTATCAATTTTTATTGATAAACAGTAGAATTTTTGGATAGAATTTAATTAATATATTTCTACGTTTCAACAAGTTTCTAAAATTTATATAAATCTGTCTGACATCATTTTCTGCCGAATTTACAAATTCATTTCTTTATCTATATCAAAAATAAAGTCATTTCATCAAATAAATGATTTCTATCAAAAATATCCCGCGGAACAATAATTTTATCACGATGATTTAAGAATATTTTTATTCTATCGATTAAAGTTTTGCCAAACCGTTGTGAATCCATGTTTGTTGATTTGGAATATTGACTTTAACACTTTTAGACTGAAATATTTGCAGTTGAGTGCATTCAGATTTAAAATTCCACGCGAATTTTCTTAAATAATTTTATAATATTTAAAATTCATATTATAAGTAAACATAGTTTTCAAATAATATATTCAAAAACTATAAAATTATGTAGTGAAGTTTAAAAAAACAAAATATTTGGTTTAGGACTTAATATTAAAATATATTTCGCTCGTAAAATATTATATATTATATTAAACTATAACCTCTACTTCATATCTTTCATATTTGTAATATTAAATCATTCCTTTCCATAAAATAACGTTCTTGTTAACACCTCGAAAAAACAAAACTTCGGAAAAATCCAAAGGCGAAAGCTCGATTAATGGAAACTTTTTGGTCTAGAACCCAACGGCTACAATTATCTCAAGGTCACAGCTAATTAAATAAATTGACGGTTTTATCTGTTCGGCGGATATACATCGCTTCTCTGTGTTGTACGCGATCCGAATAAATGCCGACAACATGTTTTTATTGTTTTTCATCCCCTATTGAAGTGCTACTTGTTTCAACGTGTAACATTGCATTATGCTGCAATGCTTGCATAATATATTACTTCGTGTACTCGTATATTGTAAACGTCGAATGAAATATCAAGTTAATCATGAGTTAAATTTAGTTTTTGCTAATTTGTTAACGAACTTATTAAGTCGGGAATGACATTTTCTGCCTCATCAGTTCTTTAAAATTCCTTTAATTAATCAGTATTTCACGATTAGCTAATTTGCTTATTTATATAATAATTAATAGTGATTTGCTTGTAATAAAAATCGCGTATAAACACTCATTTATTTTCTATTATTACACGTTTTATGAAGTTGAAATTTATAATTCGAAATTTTGGCTACTATATTTTCTTGATTGATAAATATAAAAAAGGAAAGAAAAATAAAACTATGTATATATTTATTATTTATTTTTTACTTATGTTTTCAATAAACTATATTTCCTCAGAAAGAACAAAGAATAGAATATTTCTATTTTCATATTCAAATGTTTGAATCGATTTTAAACTACGATTTTGTTTTTTCAAGGACCTTTTTGTAATGAAATAAAAATTGTACCTTTTTAATATAATTTAAGTAATAATACTTACTTTAAACATGTGTTTATTGTATATACTTAAATTACCCGCATTGTATCAGTTCATTTAGTATTTTAAAATGTTTTTACATACCTGTGGCCAGGTACTACCGTCATTCCTAGAATAAGTGTGGCGCCGTGTGCACTAATGCACACGTGTTTATACATACTATTGTTATGGATAATTGGATATAGTTACTCTTTCCTAGAATAGTTATGTTAACACCTCATTATATTTTTGTCAAAATAAGAACATCTGGTAATGTTTTAACCACCCGGAAGGCCCGTGTTCTAATTTAAATATTACTTATAGTAATTTATTATTTACCTATTTTAAATTACCACCTGCAGGGTTTAATGTTATATTTATTAGTTAAAATATAGAAATGACACTCCGGAACAAATACGGCTTAAGTTTCTATTTTGCTTGAAATTTTGTAATATTTTTAAGATTTTTATATATTGTTTATTTAAGAAATATTAAATTTTTTTTAAATTTTATTTGCATATCATCACTTAATTCTATGAACATTTTTAACTTAGTAAATTCAATAAAATTAAGAACTTTTTATGTGCTTTTTTCAGTTTTTATATTCTCATCAGAAGTGTAAGTAACATTTTCACTTTATAAATTGCAATCATCAAAGTTTTACTATTTTTTTTATTATTATTATATGCAGTTATGAAAGGGTTTTCATTTTAAATTTCACTGGTGAGCAATACAGATACTTTCGAAATATTTATAAATTCACAATCTATTATAAGAAAATATTTATTTTATCGTCTGCACAAGCGAATACATTAAATTTATATTAAACGCGAAACTTAACTCAGATTTACTTTACAGCATTTAAACTTTTATAAAGTAAATAAATAAGATACATATTAACTTAAGTTTATTTTAAAATCGAAATTGTTTATTTATATTTTGTTGTGAACATCTACAATAAATAAATTCTTACAATAAAAACAGACGATAATTTAATTATTTAATATCAAAATTTGGTGGACAAGGTAAATTTTTCTTAACAGCATATTCCATATCTTTTTCATACATTTTTAAGCGCTCTTTAACAATACAATTATCAGCAAAATTAAGAGCCACGTCAGTGACTGACGCATTTAAATGATAGTTATGAGCGGCTTTAGCAACTTTCATTAGTTTTTTAAGTGCCTCATCTTCTTCATCGGTATAAATAGTTTCGTAAAAAATACCTGGATGAGAATTATGAAATTCCAGGTATAATTCTCTTGTTTTCATAACATTTTTATGGAATTCATCAATAAGTAGCTCCGGGAAAATGATAGTAGAACCTTCACAGGAATAACTAAATTCGTACGGGATAGCAGGCCAGCTTTCGTAAGTTTGTGAATCAGATGGTGGATAAAACTGAATGCAAGAATCATCACATCGTGGACCGTAATATAAACAACTGACTCTAAAAGGTCCATCAGGTGCCCTTTTAAAATTATAATAATCTATATAGTTATCTTCATCGATAGTACTACTACTAGAAGATCTCTGATAACTTGGTAAATATGTTTGTTCTTCAGCTGTACTTTCCGGCGGTATATAATTATCCAAATATTCACCAGTCGTATCCGAGGGAACATAATCCCTTTCATATAATTTTATTGCAGCTTCTGGATACTTAATATTATAAATGCAAGTTTCATAAGCTTCATTTAACCACTGGGTATGCGTTTCAATTGATTTCGGCAAAGCTAAGACGAGAAACGGTTTATAACCACGTAATCGCAAAGCCAAAGCTGCCCTCAAATCAGCATGTGTGATCATAACCTTTTCAGGTTCTAACAAGCCTCTTGCGTATTCATCCTGTGTTAATCCACAATGACTGTTAAATAAATCATACACCATTAAAAATTCACCGTTTTTTAAAATATCATTAAACTGATTTCTAGACACGAAATAATATTCATTTCCATTTTCTGGAGCTAATTTTATTCGATCAATGTGGTTAATTAATCTGAATATGCGTCTATTATTTATTTCAGCAAATTTTATTATAAGTTGTTCTTGTTTGCTTCCAATTGGACTGACCACCACAATTAATGGTTGAGTTGGTTGGTCAGCTGGTATAACATCTAATCCTAAATTTGGTAATTTCGTTAAATGTGATAATGATAAAAGATTTGCGTAATCCTGCATTGCTTGAAATTGTACGTCTGGTTTTATCGTATTTATTGCGGATATTTTTTGTTTTAATTCAATTCGATCACCGTCTAATAATTTTAAATTTTTTATTGCTTCAATACAAACGCTTTCATAGCATTCCATATTTTTGATAGGGTTTTTATCGAATTGTACAGATACTAATAATCCTAATTCACGTAAATACGATATTTCTAACAAATTGCTAATATCATTTCCGATCATATCTAAGCTTTGTAAAAAAGCACATTTCTCAAATAATTTTAAACTTGTTAAATCGTTATGTTCTAACCTCACATAACTTAAATAAGGCATAGATTTAAGCCCTAAAGAACCTTCGCAATTAAAACCATATATTTTATTATTATGCAAATTCAAATAAATAATATTTAAATAATCCAAATTTTCTATAAATTCTATTTGGTTGTATGATAAGTCTAAATTTTCTAAATATTTCAAATTCTGGAGTCCTTCTATTTTTGATATATGATTATTTGCAAGATTTAACGATTTTATAGACCAAAATTTTGTTAAATCTGGTATTTTTCCGATTAAATTCACTGAATAATTTACATGAGTAAGATTATGTGGAGGATCAAAATCTAATAATTCTTCTAAATTATTGTATGATACATCTAAATACATCAAATAACGTAATTCACCTAAGGCTGATACATCTTCTAAATAATTCCACGATAAATCAAGATATTGTAAATATTTATGAAATTTTAAAATTTCAATATTTTTCAAAGCTTTATCGCTGAGATTACATTTGCACATAACAAATTTTCGAATTTCTGGGCATTTTTCTAAATACGATGAACAACACGCTATTATTCTATCAGATAGATAGCCTTCTTGTTCATAATCTGTTAATTCAAGGTTATTATAATTTATTAATTGTACCACTGGTCTAAATTTATCGCACCATGCTTGTGTATTTATGCCATATACACCCCAACTTCCGATCGGTTCAAAATCGGGAATTTTACTATCGTCATCATCACTACTGTCAGATGCACAATAATCGAATTCATTATTAAGGTTTAATTTTGAAGAGAGTAATCTTATTTTGCTTTTTATATTTTCTTCGTTTAATGTTCTTGCACTTTTTGAACTTTTTGGTTCTCTTAACGTTTCTGATGATGACATTTTAACAAATGAATATACTATTTAATGAACCTACTAATAAATTTTATTTTTATTTGTTGTTGATCAAATTTTTTTAAATAATTTTCATGTAAGTTAAAGGATTTTATAAAGTTGAGAGAGACACTAATTTATTAAACATTTTTAGCATTCTTTATTTAAAAAATATGAAATATGTGCAGAAATTTTATAATTAAAGTAGCACATAAATAGTTATTTTCATAAATTAGACTAGAATTAGTTAAGTAACATTTTATCTAATTTTTAAACCTATCGCAATAATCTACCGAATCGCTAACCAAATATAATAAAAATTTACCTCAGATCAAATGAGATTTTTATTTTGTTTAGATTAAACTGGGATTAAGTTAAAATTAACGAAAGATTGAATTAAATTAAGTTAAATTTAACATTTTGGGAAGTGTGAGTTAAATGATTTATATANAGAGTATTTACCTTAATTAAAATAGGGTCTTTTTAGGTGTGAGTTCGCTTTAAATTAAATTAAGTTAAATTAAGTTTAACTAAGGCTTGAATCAAGTTAAATTCAGGTTGACTTTTGAGTAAATGTGAGTTAAATTAAAAATAGAGTAATGGTAATTTAAGGTTGAATTAAGTTAAATTAAAGTTAACTTCAAAGCAAATGTGAGTTAAGATATTTTGGAGATAAGATTAGATCAACCTTAGGATTAAATTAAGTTAAAATTAGTTTAGTTTAGTTATAATTTGAATTATTTTAAGTTATTCAATTCCACGATCTATGTACATATATATTAAAAACATTAACCTGACGTTATATCAGGTTTTTGTTAGGTGTGGGGTAATTTTAAGTTAAATTAAGGTTAACTACAGTTTAAATTAAGTTAAATTTCGGGCAAAAATGAGATTAATTTGGAGATAAAGCTAAGCAAGTTTACGATTACATAAGGTTATATAAGTTACAGTTTAGTTTAGCTAAACTTTGAACTATTTTAAACTATGCAATACTACAAAATAACTATTAAAAAAATACATTTCATAAACTATATCTGTCCAAACTTGTTTATTACTAGAATGATTAAATAATGATAGTATCTTTTTTAATCACCTGATACTCATAATAATATTAAAATAAATTCCAAAGTCTGCTACTAAAGAAACCACAAGTACATGTTCCGTTACAGTTTAGAGTTTAGTTGAAATTCTAACTTTGGACAAGCTTATTCTGAGTTTACAAGATGCTCATACGAATAATTAGGCATCTCAATGTATACTCTCTGATATACTAGATATCTCTTTGAAGTTTATATCTATTCAAAGAGATAGAAATATAATATTCTACTGAAGTTACTGAAACGCGTCTTACTACTTTACTATAATTTCATCTTTTCTTTTATTCAGATATATTTTTTTTAATATTCTAATTCGTTTACGCTACAAAACATATTTCAAGTACTAATATTAAAATGCATGTTTGAACTTGCATATTTTTAATAAATACTATTTTACAACAAACTGTATAATAAATTAAAATAATTTAATATAAAAAACTAGATTCCGGTGCAAAAACATCATAAATAACAAACATTTAAAATTTCTTAATTTATAATGTAAATATTAAAATTAATTCAAATATTTTTAGATCTCATAAAAAGGTTAAATTTAAATCATGATACATTGAAAATATAAACAACATTAAATTTGCATTCTAACATACAATAATTATTGATATATTAAAATTAGATATTACGTAAATATGAAATATAAATATTTATTAATTAATTAAGAAATTAACAAACTATCACATTTATGTGTATAAAAATACATTTACGTGTTCAACCTTTAATTACGTAAAAATATAATTATAATTTTAAATTCATTTTTTTTTTAATAAACAATTAATTAAATATTTAAAAAAACAACATTATTTTTTTTATCAAAAATCGTAGTAAACATTGCAAAATTCCAAATTTTTTTTCTTAATTCTAACATATATAAATAAATGATTTTTAAAAACTCACCTTATTTACTTCGTAAACAATCTAGCGTTGTCGTGAATTTGTCGTTAACATTCGCCTCCCACGATGACAAAATACACACTGAAGATCTGAAACCTCATGTTGGTTGCAGACTTGTTGGAGCAGGCAGCGCATGAGCACCTGTATCATATTTTAGCACTATTTTACGCATATGACGTCAGTATGAGACAACAACAAAACACGTCGAAGTTTTTATATTTATTCATTATTGATATAAATTAATGCAACTTTATATTATAAATTCTAAAAAAAAAAAAAAAAA
>NEEE01007539.1:8819-38235 GCA_002278615.1 Pogonus chalceus | reverse complement strand
AAAAAAAAAAAAAAAAAAATTAGCAATGGTTTAAGTCATGAATATAAGAATTGTAATAGATATTTTTACATTAAAATATAACAGAAACGAAATAAAATATCGCTACTAAGCGAGAAAAAATAATTGGCGCAATTTGGTTTATTATATATTAAGTTAACTTGATTCATTTTACACTTAAAAGACTTAATTCTAGAATCCAAGTGTACTGTGAGATCTCATGGAACTCAATGACTATTTCGTTCTAGTCATTAAAAAATAATGATTTTATTCCAATTAACTCCTGTTTCGCGCACAGTAGCGAAAAAATAATACAAAGTATTAAAAGTACAATACAAATAAAATTTATAATTATAAAACCTCTGTAAATAAATCTATAGAATTGGATACTGTTACTTTATCTAAATTAAAAATTTGATATTATTGTCATTATTTAACATATTAAAGTAATGTTTATTTTTTTTATAATAATTTCAATTTCAAAATAATATAAAACGAAAGATTTATACAATACAAACGTAGTGGTGTACTGTGTATTGGTTAAATTTTAAATAGTATTAAATTTATTTGAATAATATAATATATCATTTTTTAAAACATTCGGTTAAAATTAAAAATTTAAATTATAAAAATCTAACAATAAACAATTGACTATCAAACTGTTTTATATATTTGAGGTTAGAAAATTTGTATTCTCATTCTATTAAAACAGTACACAAACATCTGTTTAATACTTTAAACTAATTTTTACAAAAACTGTTATTAAAAATACAGAAAATAGTAGAAGTTATTTAATATAATAATATTTTACCATTTTCTTAAAAAATTTATAATACTTGATTAGTCTGTGTACTTGATATAACACTTGTAACAATAAAGATTGTGAATGTTAATTAAACAATATAAAATTTAAATAGTGTTGAATCATATTTCAGGTAAATATATTTTCTGAATAATAACACTAAATAATTTAAATAAACTTTTTAGTTATAACAATGGAAAATAGTTCAAATTCTTTGCATAAAACATCTAAATTAGAAGTAAAATATTCAAAATCAAATTTTACATTTCATAACTTCATATCTGAAATTAATAATAACACAGTGATGTATCAAGTAGTAAAAATGTTAGATTCTGTATATATTTGGATTGGAAATAATACTTCAAAGGAATTTACGGATCTTTCATTAGGAATGATGAATAAATTCGAAAATAAACCAATTTCGACAAGATTAATAGGAGATACAACAGAAGAAACTTCGAAAAATATGGCGTTAAAATTGAGTAAAAAATTAAATAAAGTTGTTTATATAAGTGTTAATATTCCTGAAGATAAATTTACATGGCCTTTAATAGAAAAACGATTACAGCAGGAAATAGAAAGAAGTCCGGAATATTTTTAGAATAGGGAATTGAAAAAATGGGTGATAAAAATGTTTATTTATTTTGTATAACTTTAAAACATATAATTTATTACCTACATTATACAATAATTAGTATATATAATATATATACTTTTGCCAACATATTTGATAACCAAAAAATACTAAAATAATTTCACTAAGCAAATGATTTTGTTTCTGTTTTTATCATATATGGCTGTCACCTTTTAGAAATACAAACTTGTAATTTTTTATCAATATAGAATTACAAATTTATATTTTGTTTTTATAAAATATGTAAATATAAATTCCCTATTATCATAAAGTAGTTAAAAAGCTCAACCTTACAATTCATTTCGATATAAATTTTTTTGGATTCTGTAGAAGCCTCTAATAATTTTATTTACAAATTTTGGAATTGTAAAGTTGAAATTTTTAATAAAAATACAGTTATATTTATTTTTGAAAATAACTAGTGTTCTAAAACTAATAATTGATAAATACTTAAATAACATTATATATGCACAGATGATTAAATTATAATAAAATATCTGAAATGCCGAAAAAAAAGTCAACCTTTTCCTAATGTAAGAAATATTTAAATGACTAGGTCCAATTCCACAAAAGTTAAAATTAATATTATAAACTGATTCTGAGATAGTTTATACTTAAAAAATCTACACTTTCATATTATTGCCATATATTTATTTAAAATGTTTGGTGTTTAAAAATTTAATTTCAGAATCAGAATATGTATAAGCTGCAATAATAACGCTACGATAAAAATTACTAAATAAACAAGATGTTAATGTAATCAGTCTTTTATTTTTCTAATCATTTATATTATAATTCTTGATCATTTTACTTAATAATAAACCATAAAAGCCAAATACGAAGCTCATAATCCTGAGGGTAGTTACATTACCAAGTATCAGACATAAAATAAAAAACTAAATATTAAAAAGTTTAATGTAAAGTTTATCGTAGCATTTTGTTTAAAATTATAAGCTTTTCATTCCTCATTATCGGTGAACAGTAGGTATAAACATCATGTATATATAATAACATATTTAAAACGTTTTATTACTTAACTTGGGTTTTTAAATGTTGCAAAAATTCATTATATGATAATGCAAATTCGATACGATCTTCTACTAAGCGTTCTAACATTAGTATCCGGTTTGAACTATCATCCCTAGAAAGTTAATAAATTCCGTATTTTATTGAGTTTATATTCTTCTAATTTTATGCATAGTGAACGACAAATTATTTACATTGAAAAATAAAATCACTTACCTTATGATTTGTAATGCCGCTGAATATGGCTTTTCATCATTTAAACTATTAATAAATGCATGTAAACGTTGATTATCTGGATTATCTATCGTTTGCAGTTCATAGCATTGATCAGGAATAGACTTGAAATTAGGCACGCCAAGTGTATGTACTAAAAATTGTTGTGAAACATTTTGACAAACATAAATATACATGTGTTGACCCGCATCTAGAAGGTATGCACCATGGGTATCGATGCTGCAGTAGAATATATTTGTTAATATTATGTACAAACTAAAATTATAATTAACTTACTTTCTTGAAGTTAACTGTAACCTTCTTGGCTGTGGGATAACAACACCTTCATTATCAACAATATTTGGACACTCTGCTAAACGATAAATTGGATACAGATCTGGATAAACATGTTGTACAAGTTGAGCCAATGGCAGTGTTTTCATATCACACATTGCAAATACCCTGTCATCTAGCCGTGTACTAGTACCAGTTCGAAACGCTGTCTATTTAATATCAAATTAAAAATAAATTAATAATTAAATAATGTTTTGAAAAAATTATAACTTACATATTTTAATAAGGCTAGAATATAAAGTGGTAGAAGTTTAAGACTTTGTGGCGCTAAAAGTCCACTAGCTGAGGTACCCATATTTAAAGAAAGTTTATAACTTGACAAAATATCTATGGCAACATTAATAAAAGCATCCCTTGCATCAGATAAACTAGACTGTAGTGATCTATCAACAGCTACAATAAAACATTTATTATTATTATCGTTATACGTAAAGAATTAAAAAAAAAACCTACCCATTTTGGATAAAATTCCAACAATGCACTGTTGATCAGCAGAATTTAAAACATCAGATAAAGTATTTACTACTGGCAAACATAATGTGTGTACACGAATCCTACGTTCACCTAAATAATATTTCATATTAATAACAATTTAAATATAAAAATATTGTAATAAATTACCTTTACTAGAGGTATATAACAAGGCCGCTTGGAAACACACACTCTGTAAATCAGATAGACTTTCTTCAATTGAAACTTGCATTCCAAATCCAGCGTCTGGATTAACATTTGGTAAAGATAATAAATCTGTTGAACGGACAAAGAAATTTCCATGAAACGTATGTATGGCAAGACCACGCGTACATCTTATTCTCATAACAGCTTCGAAACCTATTTTTCTAGTTAAATATCTTTGGAAACACCGCTCCAAACTTTCAACTTGTATTGTTTTCGTAGCGTTAAATAAGGGGAAATGATACATACAACCCCCACTAAACCTACTAATTCCAGCTGAAATAAATTTTCAATTAATTAGAATATTATTGCAAATAAATTTAAAATATAACTTACATAAAGTCGCGATATCTACGTATTGTGAATTTAAAATAAACAAATCTACAGCTATTTGATGTCCACTGCAATCAAGAGCTAACCGTTTGTAAAAATCTGTAGCAGGGTTTAAATGAGGCGCTTCTTTTCCTGCTCTTTGATTAGGATCTTCTCGGGCTGTTAAAGCTCCTGGTCCAAGCGTTGGTAAACTTGCTTGAAATACAGTTACACGGCCACCAGTACTTGACTAAAAAAATTAAAATTTTAACATTTTGTTAATTTATTTAAATATATCATTTATAATTACCATCATTTTAAATGCAGCTTGCAGAGCAGCTCCTAAAGCAGATCCATTATCAAATGTATTTTGATATCTTGTTGGTAATTGTGCTAATAAGTCCGTAACTAACTCCATAAGTTCTTTTAAATTAACTAATAAATTGTCTGGGCATGGTAGAAAAACATCTAAAAATATAATTTAAAAAATCATACCAATACTTAATTATTATTTTATTAATTCTTACCATCAACATCTGACACAATCATTTCATGAGGTTGATTTAAACCTTCAGCCAAAGAAAAGAAATGTAAAGTAGAATTATAAGCAATAAAACCAATTTGAGTTCGAGCATCGCCTGGTAATGATGCCAACTGCGAAGAAAGCATTCCGCAGACTGTATGCAAATAACCGCTTTCAACTGCTAATCGTGAAATATCTAATAAAAATAAATATACAGCAGGCTGTGGAGGACGAAGCTGAAAATAAATACATCCATATAATTATACATAATTTATTTAATTTTCAAATATTTACCATATATTCTGATGGTGCTATATATTCTATTGTACTAGATTTAATTTCTGGTCGTCGTGAAGGATCTCCGTAAGATTTACTTACAGGATCATATTGAAATTCTTCTGGCACTAATAATAAAAATAATTCATAAAAATTTATTTTCTGAAAATAAAAACAATTAAAAACTTACATTCATTAACTCGATAACATAAATTGCATTTCCATCGTTTTGTATCAACAAAGAAAATAAATGGATTTATGTACGTCCTGCAAGCTCTGCATCTAACGATTGTATTGCATTGAATAACAGGCAAATGCTAAAAAATATGTAAATATTTTTATATACTGCGTTTTTTATACGTTTTAATTTTTATACATACATTTAAATCCTTAAACGGATGAATTAATACCCCTAGAGGTAATCTAGATTTTTGTAGCAATGAATTATTTTCCGGTATTTTTGTCATTGTACACCGAAATATTCTATAAAAACAAATTTAATTGTAAATATTTTCATAATTGCACATTAAAAAAAAAAAAAAGTAAAAGAAATCGTATAAATAATAAAATAACTCATTATTTCCTAAGTATAATTAAAATTTCATTACTTCTAACTATTCAAGTATATTAAATAGTTATAATTTTTTTAAATAAAAAATTCGCTTAGTCAATTAAAAAATAAAAGTATATTTTTGAAATATAACTGCAATATATTTTTAATCAATTACTTACAATAAAATATATCAAATAAGAATTTTTTAATCTAATTTGAATTTATGCGCTAATTTAATATAAAACCTACGTATCATTTGAAATTTAATTATGACTTAAATGTATAAAATAAAACTTACTCTGGACTGCAATTAGCGGCATCCAAAAATTCTTGTCCAAGCCGAACTTTGGGAGGTTCAATAGCTTCTTCTGGTAAAACATTTGGACACTGCAAAAGATCATAATTATCCTGTCCCCACAATTTATTAAATCCTGTTTTAACAATATTCATATTTTGCATCTGTTGCGTCATTTGCTGATAATTTCTTTGTTGAGTTGCTTGTTGCTGTTGATAATTTTGTGGATATTGTTGTTGCTGCTGTTGTTGTTGTTGTTGATTATACATATTCGTTTGTTGCTGATTATACATATTAGTTTGCTGATATAACGTATTTGTTGGTTGTTGAGGTTGATTATAATTATTTATTGTAGGAGGGTATGTGGTACCTTGTTGATTTGTATTAGGGAAATTTTGATTTACAGGTTGAGGATATCTTTTTGAATGTAAATTAGATACAGGAGTCGTCGGGTAATTACTATTAGGAGGAATTCCTGTTCCAGAAACTAATGGTGGACGTGTATTTTGACTTGCATAATTCATGTTATTAGTTTGCAAACGATTATCCACTGGAACTGGAGGTTTTTGTTGCATAGGAGGCAGAGGTGGTTGACTCATATTTTGCTGAGGAGCGACATATTGAGGTCTTGGAGGTTGATTCATATTGTTTATAGGGGATGACGTTACATTTTTTTGTTGGGTTACAGCTGAAACTGGTTTAGAAATTAAGGGTACATTTTGTTGCCCCATATTTTGCTGAGGAGTAAAATACGGTGGTCTAATTGGTTGATTCATATTATTTATAGAACTTGGTGGTTGAATTGGTTCTGAAGTTGGGGGCATCGGTTGTCCCATATTTTGCTGAGGAAAATATTGGGATTTTATAGGTTGACCTATATTATTCCCAGAATTTGGAGGTGCATTTATTTGCTGAGTAGCAATTGATGAGATTGGTTGCGAATTTGAAGGACCCATATTTTGTTGCGTAGGAAAATATTGAGGGTTTTGAGATTGTACCAAATTATTTACTGAAGTTGAAGGTGGATTTATTTGTTGAGTAGAAGTCAGCAAAACTGGTTGTGAAACTGGAGGAATCTGTTGCTGGCCCATATTTTGCTGAGTTGCAATAAATTGTAGATTTTGTTGTTGATTTATACTATTTACAGAACTTGGGGGTGTATTTTTTTGCTGATTTTGTTCTGATAAAGTTGGATGCATGTGTTGCTGGCCCATAATATTTTGTGGTTTTGGAGGTACATTACCATCTGATGATAATGGTTGAGATATTGGAACTGGAGGCATATTTTGCTGCGAAGGAAAATTTTGTGGTTTTGAAGGCTGTGTCATACTATTTACAGAATTTATCGGCGCATTTAAAGGAGAATTTTGTGGTTGTTGCTGTAGTGGATTAACCATTATATTTTGAGCTGGGGCAAATTGAGATGGTCCCGATAACAGTTCAGCTTGTGTATTTGGAGGATTTTGCTGTTGTAATTGAGGTCCAGAACTTGAAGGCCTTTGAATTGCTGGTGGTTGATTTAAATCTTGTCTACCAAGATGTCCACTTTGAGTCAAATTCGGTAATGTTGGAGTAGAAGATGAATGAGTCAATGAGGTCTGTTGTCCTTTTATTAAATTAGGACCTTTACTTGGTGGTTTTAATGGTTGCATAGATGAAGGATTAAAAGCGGGTTGAGGTGACATATTAGTTCTTATATTTTGGGGTGCATTTGTGGAATTAATAATATTGGAAGGGGTATTTTGTTGTGGCGTATAATTCGAAGGAAAATTATTCACTGAAGTTTGTTGCACAACACTAGAATTCTCTGTAGATTTTGAAATCAAATTCGGTATAGGATTTGGTGTCGATGTACTAAAATTTGTAACTCTAGGGCTAGAATGTGGCGTGTTCTCAGATTGCTGAGTTACACTAGCACTTATGTGTCCATTACTAGAATTTGTTTCTAAATTATGTGGTATTGGGGAAAGTCCTGGTCTTCCCGGAGGAAGCTGAGAAGATGGAATGTTCCCTCTTAATGGAGGAAGCTGTGATGTAGGTACAGATGAAAACCTTGTTGCAGGTGATGAATCTCTTGATGACTGCGATGAACCAAGTCCATTATTTACATTATGAGGACTAAATGTTTGAGTTTTTTGTGGTGGTACCATATTGGGCGTTGTACCACACCAATTTGGTGGTAACCCATTTGGTAAAGCTTGATTTATATTTTGCTGAGACATTTTGGTTCTATTATCTGAAAATTTAAAAAAATAATTTTATTAAGTTGACGTCACGAACATGTTCAAAATAAATATTATTTATTTAAATTTATAACAATAAATAGCAAATTACAAAGACAATATTATGATAAAATTAAACTGAGCTATAAGTTAAATTAAATAATTATTTATATATCAGAAAAATATACGGATAAAATAATCAACAATAATATAATTAAACGTGTAGTTATTTTAAACATTAATGTTAAATTACAATGTTACATTTCGTAAAATTTTAGACTTAACTTCACCATAGGTATTTAATTATAATTATATTAAACTAAGCCCATTATAATGATAAATTCTAAATTATTTTCATTAATCAGTTTCGTTTTTATACTTCAATTAACACTAATTTTAAAAACAACTTTACACGACATACATTTATAATTTTACATAAACAATTTAATGATTCAGATATAAATATTTTAAGGTCTAAATTACACAGGTTTTTAAATACAATGGAATAACAAGTATAACAATAATTATGAAAATATAACACACCCAAATATATACAATTATTTAAAAATATATTAATAAATACTATCATAAAATCAGTACTTTTAACTTATCAAAGTACATTATTAAAATCTATCTAGAATAAACGTAAATTAAAAATTTTGACTATTCTTTTTTATTAAAACTAACCTTCAGATTAAAGTTCTTGACCTAGATTTAATACCTTTGCCTATTTTCTTTTTGGATTATTTATAAAACAGATAACTAAATCAAGAGCAAATATCAAATAAATGTAGAAATAATAGAAATACGTAAAAAACCTAGTGTCATCATTTGAAAGATGCAATTCATTTTCTTATTTAAGTACTTAAAAATAATTATTTACATACCTACATAAGTGAACAAAATATCAATTTAAATAAATATTACGTTTTATTACACATTTTAAAATAAAACTTGTATTTTAATTCACTTTTGACTCATCTTCAATGATTTCTGGCACTACTCAAATCTACGTGGCCGTCTTCGACTTACACGCCATTTGACTGACAATGATTATGTGGCAAACGTAGGAACTAAATTTCATACTAGTTCAAACTAGTAGATAAGAAAATTTTTGCAAAATAAAGTTAAATTGCAAAAAAAGAAGTTCAAATGCACATGTACTTATTGAATATGTAAAAAAATATATGCTTAAGTTAAATATGATTTTTAGGTAAATAAAATAATTAATATCAGTAAGTTTTTATTCAAATTATAAATTAAAATTAACATTTATATAAGAAAAATTAAATGAACTAAAACTACAAATTACCAGCTTTACAAATTTTTATTTAGTATTTAAAAATTTGTTAAGCTACTTGTTATTTTTGAATACTATTAATACTAAATAGTAAATGCATTAAAACATATACATTGTGTTTTACTAAAAACTGCAAAGTATAAAAAAAAATCTATTGTTATTTTTTATGTTTTAATAATACAATGAATTAATAGTAATCAAAAAATTGTATAATTAAAACATAATAATTACTTTTCATTATTTATTAATATCTTAAAACTATACTGCAATATTTTTATGAATTTCTATATTTTGTATCTATCAAAAAGTATTTTAAAATTGAATTTCAAACTATCAACTTTCTAAAATCGTAACAATTTTAATTTTTTGGTCTCAAAAGTGATTGAAATGTGAAGTTTTTAAATGCTCTCATGTCACTAAATTTCAACTAGTGATAATACTGAAAATATTTATGCAAATGCATAATTTTTATTCAAAAATACTCATTTCTAAAAGGTTTAAAATTTTTCAACACGCATATATGCGTTAAAATATTAATTCATGAATAAATATTATGTTTAGCTTAGTGCGCAACGACTAGGTGAAAAAATTTCATAAGTTGATTATTAAAAAGTACAAGCATTATTTTGAACATTTGATACACCATTCCAAGCATAATATATTCATAGATAAGCAAAAATACAAGACACTTGGTTAGGTTATATCTGTAACATGTAAAGAAATAAATTGAGCTAAATAAGCTCTAAAATTGTTTTATTTATTTATTTATTTATTTTTTTTTAATTAAGCTTTATATTTTGTAGTAAAAAAAATAGTGTTGTAATTTAAAAATCAAATTTTATGTTTTTTTAAATGTATCACAGAATTCTACATTTAATATTATATTTAAATATATAAACAATTACTTTTTTTTTTAATTATATTTACCACGAAAATAATAAATTTTCTATACTTTTTCACAGCTATTAAATATCTTTTATCTATATCGTACTTCTACAATAGTATAAATAAGTAGCATCTAGTTTTTCCATTTTTAACACATTATATACAGTATCGGACAAGAGCGTAGCAGTGAAATCACTTACACCTACTTACAATGAAAATTTTCATTTCCCGCATATAACAATTACTCGCCTACAATGTGTTAGCAAATTGAAGCACGAAATGCAATTTTTTTTAGAAATTTCGTTGGATAAAAATAAATATTAAAAAACATCCGAAATATTAGAATTTATTTCATATTCATTCTTATGAATATAAATGCTTTAAAAATTGTATTGCATATTCCATAGGAATTTTAAAAAATCATAACGCTTATTATATTACTGTAATTCCAAAATAATTTCTGAAATATCGTTAAAACTTTTAAAAATAAATATTTAAAATTGGTTATTCATGATAAAAGATATATTCCACAGGAATAAAAAATCATACATAATATTACGTATTGTATTATCATAACCACGTCAGTAGAAATAAGACTAAAATTTATGGTTTTATAAAAAGTTTACTTGCAAAATTGTTATCCTAAAAGTGAAATTACTTATAAAAAGTTTTAGCTAAATATATATTTCATAATTACAACACTTTTTGTGCAGTAAGATCTATAGCTAATTTATTTAAAAGAAAAAGCAGAAAGTGTGTTGTTTAATAAAAGAATTTTAATTTCATTTGAGAGATAGAGTAAACATGAAAAATTTTGAAAATTTTAACCCGTAAATACAATAAAAAATTTAATAAGATTTAACCACTATCAATAGAACATGAAACTTTATTAATTCTTTCAGTATAAATTTTAAAACTTTCGCGTTCTAAACCTTTTTTAAGGGCATCAGGGATTTTGGATTCTTTTAAATGCTCTTTAATTTTAGGTAAGCATACTAAATATTCCAATAAAGTTAATAAATTTGCGAAAACCTCTTTTTCCATTTTATCACCATATTTGCTCAGTAAAAAATTGATATATTTTCCTATATCTGAGCTAATTAATTTATCAGAAAACGTAGGATCTTGTTTTTCACTTATTTTATTTTCGTCAGAAATTATCGTGTCGGTAGATGAATTATCATTTGTAATGACACCTAAATGTTTGTTATCATTTAAATTTGTACTTTCATCATTTAAACAAGTTAAACATAATAAATTTAATGCAAGTAAAGCCTCATTTTGCATGACAGCGTGTGATGAGGGTATCATTTCAACAAGGCATTTTATACAATCATTGACTTGAATCATAACAGGGTAAGGTTTAGATGAACGACAATGTTTTATTAACCATGATAATAGACGAGGAGATTCAGCTCTTACTCCTGGATGATCCGAGTTGAAACACCAGTAAACTAGTTTCTCTAGCAGGTCCACTCTCATTGCTAATTGTAAAGCTGTTTCTTCTATAATAAAAGTTTTATGATAATATTTTAATATAATTTCATTTGATGAAAATGTTTAACACACCTTGACCATCAATAACCATCCGTAAAGTCCCCAACAATTTAAAAACAACAGGTTGTTGTTCCGTTGTTAACAACGGATAAATAATGTCAATTAATCCACTTTTTAATACACGAGTTTTATTTTCAACAGGAATAACTAAATTTCTCAAAGCACTGAGTAACGCATGTTGTAATCTTATATCATCATCTGATTTATTTTGCTCCGATAAGATTCCTAAATAATTTTATTATGATCAAAATATTTTAATTAGTTTAATTCATTCATTTTTACCTAATAATGTTTCAGATAATCCACTCTGAACCATTTTTATACAATGGGAATCATTTCTTGCGAAATTACCCATTGCTAAGACTCCTGTTATTAATAAATCTATATCATCTGATTCTAACCACGATAACATATTTTTATATACAATTCCATCTCCATTGTCATATAAATATGTCATTGATTCATCTGTAATACAGGTTAAGTTTTATATAAATTCTTTAGGAAAATCTTTGATATAAAAACTTACCACCAGTAAGAATTAGAACTATAAGATCACAGGCTAATTTCATTAGAGCTCTACCTTCATCATCTTGTACTAATGATTTATGTTCTTCTAAAAGTTTATATAATAATTCGCATAAACCACTTTTGGCTAATATAAGTTTTACATCATCTATAATAAAGAATTAAATAGATATTACAATTATTTATTTTTTAATTTATAAATGTTTTACCATTTTCTCCTTGGTTGTGTAATAACTCCAAGCAGAGTTCAGAAATTTCAGGATTTACTGAACATTCTAATATTTTAACTATCTGAAGGCAAAGCTCACTACTAAACCACGAATCAATCATATTTTCAGCTAATGAGCTTAATAAAAGTAATAAATGCGTAAAAAGATCCTCGTTAGTAGAAAAGGTGTCAAGTTTATAATTGATAACATTTTCAATCAGATTTAGAATATTTAAATCTAAAGCACATTTTTGGGCACTTTCGTTTGTAGATAAATAATTTAACAAAAATCCACAAGTTATATTTATTACCTGTGAATTTTTAGAATCCAAGTTAACTTCGATTGCATTTAATAATTTTTGTAGTCCGTCTAATTGTGTTACAATCTGTCGTGCTTTATCATTTTCATAGCAAAGATTTCCTAATGCTCTACAGATCTGTGTTAAGCACAAAACATCTGGATTATCTAATAAGGATAAAAGTGATTTTATTATATCGGAATTTGTCAATTGTTCTCTATTTTCAGAAGTTTTCGCTGATTCCGCAATAGCTTGCGATGTTAATCTAAGTATTTCGGTATTTTTTGAATCTAATAATTTTGTTATGAGTGGTAAATCTTTAAAGTCAATATTTTGGGTATCAGCAAGTAATGTTTTTAAAAGATTTATTATTTTTTCTTCTGAATTATTTTCTACAGCTGTTTCTAATGTAGTAGTGTCTGCAGTTTCTTCTAGAAATATTGTATTATATTAAACATTATTTATTCAAAACAAACGTCAATACATGTTACATAACCTCATCAAAATTAAACATATTATTTCGAATTCTAAATGATTTATTACATCTTACCTTCCATTGTTCAAAATTGTTATAACACAATTATTTGACAAATCAACTATTATATATAATATCACCCATATAACATCAACAATCTCCTTATTGCTACAAATTCATTGTAACATCGCCCGTATTTACTAATGACATTGAAAAGACATACGTTTTAACAGTTAAATCCCCCCATCACTAACCAAAATGTCATATATTACAATGAACGTATGTCCAATGTGTACGCAGACGCGTCAAATGTTAACATACGAACATACGATGTTCATGTGTTGCATTTTGTTTATTTCATGCAACCTACATTAAAATTTCTTCTGCAAAAAATTCGGACAATTTTTATGACCATCTCCTTTGATAATAAAGGCGTCGTTAAACGACGTCTGCGCGTCGAAAAGCGATGCCAGATCGATGAGATAAATGGTAACTTATGATTGGCTGACAAAAATCAATATAGCCAGACCGATTTTATCGATTTTTAAGACCTCATCCTATTAGAATTTACATTTTGTGTGCGTAGTCGCATAATATAACTCTCTACAAAAATTATAACATTTTACTGGTTAAATCTTACATTATTAACATATAAATATCAACAATTATTAATTAATCATCCTGTGGTAGTCACTGCTAGAAGTAAGTTTTGATTTCTACGCGAGCATTGTTGTTATTATTTTGCATGTTAAACCTTATAATCGCATGTTATTAAAATATACTATCATCCTTGAATAAACTAATTACTTCTAAATTGTAATAATAGTTACGATAATAAATGCAATAAAACAATTATACGCAAATATTGCAAGTAAACATTAACTAAAATAATATATGCATATTTGAGTTTCCAATTTCAAAAATGTTTCATATGCTTATCAAAAAATAAATGTTTTTTTAAAATTATTTTGCTTTTTTAATTTTTTCCAAATAAATTTATTTAAAAAAATTACCGCCAAATAAAGAAAATATTATTTACCGCACATAAAAAATTATTTCAATATCTACGTAAAAAAATTAAAAATGTATTTAATTGTTGTTTGATATTAACGAATTAATTTATATTTTCAGATAGCATGGCAGCTGCGGTAGTAAGTGAAAATTATCAATTAAAATGGCATTCATACGGAGCTCATTTGCATTCATCAGTAGCAACATCATTAAATTCAGATGCGTTTACAGATGTATGTTTGTTTACATTAGATGGTCATCAAATTAATGCACACAGATTTGTGTTAGCAACATGTAGTCAATATTTACAACAAATATTTCGAATGCAAATGAAAATGGCAACAAATTTACCATTAATGGTTATAATGCCACCCGAAATATCATATAAAACCTTAAAAACATTAATTCAATATATGTATTGTGGTGAAACAACAGTATCAAATGATATATTAGAAAATGTGCTTAGAGGTGGAGATATTTTACAAGTGCGCGGTTTATGGCGTCCAAGAAATGAAACTCCAGCAAGTGCAAGTAATTCAACAAAATCAGATAAAAGCGCACTTTCAAAAACCCCTGTTAAAGTCATCCAAAAACCCATAAATATTTTAAAACCAGTTGATCCTAATGTTAAAACAACTGAAACAACCGATAAAAAACAAGTACAAAAACAAAATGATGTGATAAAAGAAACAATAGAAAGTCGTGATAATAGCGTAAAATCAGAAAGTTCATCAGATGAAATAGAAAATAAAAAAATTGATCAAAAAATAACCACAAATAATATAACAGAAACAGAAACTGATAAAGAAATAGAGAAAAAAGATGATTATTTAGTTATTAAAGAAGAACCAATCGAATGGAATGAATTTCAGGAGGAAGTAGAAATGAATGATACTGAAATGTTTCATACGGAAATGACTATAAAACCTGAAATAATATTTCCTTCTGAAGATTCTTCTGAATATAGACATGAAAATGAAGAATTATATTCACCGCTTACTTGTGAATTATGTTCCGAAACTTATACGTTACCTGCTGAATGGGTTAGACACATTAGAACACATACCGACATGCAGCCTGCGAAACGGAGACGTGGAGGACGCAATAATATGGTGGTACGAATTTATTTAATTTTTTCTTAAAATTATAAAATAATTGTTTTAATTTTTGCAGGAGGACGACGATAATTTTCCTCCTCTGCAATGTGATTTATGTCAAAAACAATTTCCTACACCTGGAGAATGGGTACGCCACATTCAAAATACGCATACAGACCTGGAATTAGCGCTATCAAATCATGGGACATCAGGGCAAACATCTAGGAGTGTAAAACCAATCGGAGTCACGCATAAAATGTGCACTATTTGTAATAAAAAATTTCCCTCACATGCCTCCATGTTAATACATCGCAGAACACATACCGGCGAACGCCCGTTTGTTTGTGATTTCTGCCAAAAAGGCTTTAATGTTAAAAGTAATCTATTACGGCATTTGAGAACCTTACATGATAAAATAATTAATTCGTCTGATGTAAATCCTGATCTTAAATCTGATTAAATTTATATTTGAAAATAGTGATCGGAATGAACAGGTAAGGTAATATTTATCATTATTATAAAATTTTCAATATCTATCAAATGATTACGATGATAGTTAAAATGGTTGTGATATTGTAACTAACCTTTTATAACAAAATGTTACCTTACTAAACGAGTTTTACCGATAACTTACTAATCACTATTTGAAATGAATTTCCCTTTTTATATCTCAGTGCTGTGATATAACAGTTCTGATTTAGAAACTAAAATTTACTATTTCTGACTGATTAATATTGTATATATTTAACACATTTTTACCAATTCAAATCAAAGATGTAAAATCTATCACTTTTTATTNTATATACTTATATATATATCTAAAGCCAAAATATATTCCAAATATTAATAAAAACAGAAAAATTTCTAAGATTTATATTTTCTAAGAAAATTCTATGATATGTATTTAAATGTAAGTAGCCTATAATAATGTAAAATACAGTAAAAATTCCGTTTTTTAATATTTAAAAAATTATATTTTATTATTAGCACGAAACTTCAAATTTTTATTGATTCTTGAAGCTTCCATTCTGTAATGCAGGTAAATATAAATAAAATGAAATGAATTATAAAAAAAATGTTTATTATATTTTCAAACTGAACATCTTGAAATGAATAATTTTCTAAAAAATTATATTTAATATCTATAAAATAATCGTACCTTTCTAATCTAAGAAGTGTTCGCAAATAATGTTGTGGGTTGAAAATATTGTAATAAGTGATTAAATAATGATTTTTATTTACATTAGTTTTCTTCATCTTCAATTTTTGGAGCTAAGTAGTATCGAATGTGCCCTAAATCTTGAATTCTATATTCGACAACTAAAGGTACATTTGCGGACATAGACAATTGAACCTGTAACATATAAATGAGGAATATATAATATAGTTTGTTTTTATAATAATTTAATTTGAATTTACCTGGCCTGAGAGTGGGGTAGCTTTTGTAAAGGAATTTAAATACTGGCAAGCGAAGGTTAAAGATACAGGCTCTTGCATCTCAATAGTAACAGCTTCTTCTTCTTTATCGATACTGGCAGTTTGAGCTAATTTAATGTTAGCACTACCAATGTCACCAGCTGCTGAGAACTTAACACCTTCTTTTGTGCAAGAAATGACCATAGATTCACCAAATTGAGAAAGATCTCTGCAGATTCTTGCAAATTCAGCGGATGGCATACGAATCACGCATGAAAAATCAGTTTCCTAAACAAATAAATAAATAATGAAACGTAAAATTAACCAATAAATCAGAAACTTACAGGAATTCCTAAATGTTCCTGATCCAAGTTCATTAACTTCATTTCATAATCGGAAATTTTTTCATGATTTTTAGATTCAAACATAAAAGTGACGGTATCCGCATCATCTTGTGCTTTCATTGTAACAGTATCATCATTTCCAGCACATTTAAAGATTTTGGTCATACTATAATTAATAAATTAACGTTACGAATAAATTTGCCGCCAATTAAATTAGGTTATGTACAAAAGGACAAAGAATTACCCACCTTGTTAAATTCATACCCATTGTTAAATTTCTATCACATCTAAATTTTTCAAATCCATCAGATCTAAGTGTGAGTGAAACTAAACTAACATGAGAATTATCCATAGCTTGTAGTGTGATACCGGAATCCGAACAATCGAAGGAGGCTTCATTTAATAATTCTTTTACAGCTTCCAACACTTTCTTGAAAATTAAACTTTGGCTTAAGCGTGCTTCAAACATTTTGAATGATTATTTGAAATAATTTAAATTAAATTATAAGAAAAAATTAATAATATAAGAGAAACCGGTAATACACAACGAACGTCTTCTCTATTGCGTAGTTGAACAAACAATGGTACAAATGGCAGATGTTCGTTTTAAGCGCGAAGATTCTTGATTCGTTAACAGGTGGTTATCTTCTTTTTCTTACTTGCGCACAATACGAATATTGATATAAGTACGCATTCTATATTTTCAATTGTTTTATGTAAACACAGTCATTATAAATAAAATAATGTAGTGATTTATTTTCAATATATTTAATAATAATACTTAAATATGTATATTAAAATAATGTGCAATAACAAACAAGTTTTAACATAAGTGGTTACCTGAAAAGTTTCTACACGTATGTAAGTAGAACCAATTTTTAATAAATTTAAGTTGACTAAGCAATAAGGATTTTAATAATAAAACAAACATGAATTGAATAATATTTATTGCTGATAGATAATAAAAAACAAAATTAAATTATAAACTTTTATTAACCTTTGGTAAATCTTATTTGAAGTTATTAAAATACAATAATAAAAAATCAGTAATAATAGTATGATTATTTATAATAACTACAGAAAAAAACAATAACTACTATC
Organism: Pogonus chalceus; assembly: GCA_002278615.1. Classification (NCBI taxonomy): domain Eukaryota; kingdom Metazoa; phylum Arthropoda; class Insecta; order Coleoptera; family Carabidae; genus Pogonus; species Pogonus chalceus. The sequence continues at coordinate 20,135 of NEEE01007539.1, read as the reverse complement.
TGCATATACTGTTTTTATGATATTCATAACTTCTAAAATGACTTGCTACATATTTTTGATATTTTAATACTAATGAATAATCAAAGGCAATATGTTAGGGTTTCTTTTCAAAATCTATTTGATAAAAAACCCAATCTTCTAAAAATGATGGCACAAATGCAGTGGTTTTATTAATATTAACGGGAGGAGTTAACTTTTTCAGTTGAGATTCGTACATTTTCAAAGATTCTGGGCAACTCACACCATTTCCCTGTAAAAAATAAATTGTTAACACTTTGTAGAAACATATTTTATAATAATATTTACATGAGTCATAAATTTTCCAGTAGGTTTTAAAATTTTAAAAGACATTTGTAATATTTTCATTACAAAATCCCACATTTCTCCACTGGGCGTATCTGATATTGGAATGTCAGTTAAATCACCGAAGACATAATCAAATTTTCTTCCCTCTGAAGCAAACATATCTAGCGATTTCATACAATCACCAACTATTATCTAAAATATAACAATAATTAAATTTAAATTAATTTTAAGTTTGTATTGTTAAAAAACCTGATAATTAGGACCAGATCTTTTTTCCAAAACATCACCGCAAATTGATTTCATATGTTCATTACAAGCTTTCATGACTGTATCATCGATTTCTAGCATAATTACGTTACGTGGTTTTTCTTTTAGAAGTTCGTATAATAATGCACCGTCTCCGCCGCCTATAAATTTTTATACAATTTTAGAAATAGAAGTTTGAAAATTCCAAACGTTTACGTTATATATTTATCTATTTAATATTCTATTATAACTTTAAACAAATTAATTATTAAGAAATAGAGTTACTAAGCGGTTAATAGTGAATAATTATTACCTAATATAACGATTTCTTTATCCTTATAATCTTCAATTCCTCGTTGCATCAATGTTTCAGTATAAATCAAATCGGCTTCGGATAAATCTTAAACAAAAGAAAATTAAATAATTATTTATTTATAATTTTTGTACTAGTATAAAATACGCACTTTGTAAATCATCCAAAACAAGCATATTTCCAAGACTTTTTGAATGAACAATTTGTACTTTTTGGAACGGAGATCTTTCTTCAAAGACAACTCCATCGATATCATATTCGAGTAATCTTTCATCTACAAAATTGTATTTTAATTTAATATTTTATGTATTTGTTAGCAGTACTTACATGCACATAAATTTAATTATTATATTTATTTATATTTTAAGTTTTGAAACAAATATAAAATTATATTAGATTTAGGAATATTTATTTTATCTGTTATAATTAAAATTTATAATTTTATTTCTAATATTATTTTATATTCGAATCTTATATGAATTAATTTTTATATGGTAATATTAAAATAAGCTTTAAATTCATGGCAATATATACATAAATAAATATTTATTTTTTTGGAAAACACATGCACATGTCACTGCATTTGCAAAGGGTTGTTTTATGCACATACCTGCAGTAGGATAGTATCTTATAAAAGTGCCTCTTTTAATAGGGGCAAGAACTTGACTTCGTCTTAATGTTGATAAACTGGTTACCAAAGTCTTTTCGAGTTCTCGGCATCGCTACAACATTTGCACCCATGCAGACTATATGCATCGCACTACAGCGTAATATAAAATATATACAAACAAAAAATGAATGTATGAGAAAAACATTCTTTTTTATGCAATAAAATCAAGAGGTATATTTTGTGACCTTCATTTTTTATGATATTTAACATGCAACCCGTAAAATTTATTATTTTTTGATAGAATAGATGATTTTTACCCAATGATGCATGAAAGTTTTTAAACAAAACAAATAACAGCACAAATATTTTATGTTAACCAATATTTATAGTTCTATATAAAAAATGCAACATGTATATTTAATTTTTCTTAATATGATATATTTAAACTATAAAAATTAGTTGACATAGCATTTAGAACAAAGAAAATGATGATTTAGAAAAACAAACGAAATATTTTCAAAAAGGAAAATCCGTTCATTTTATAAACTCAAATATAAAACTATTTTACAGCATGTGTAAAATAAGTTTAAACAAGTTCCTATGCACTGCTTTAAAAACAATCAAGGCATTCAAGGCGAATAATTAAAAGATGTTATAAATCTGGCATTTTAAAGGGTAGTTATTATTTTGAACAAAACAAACACTTAAAAATAAATAGGTATATTGCTGACAAGTGCCAACCTGAACTGCTCAAATATACATCAAATTTGGCTCCTCGTTTGATGGGAGGGAAGAGTTTAGATCGAAAAGAGGTTAAAACAATGCGAATTCTCTGTTCCAATTGTTTATAACGCTGGAAATAAGATATTTATGGCAATTCACATCGTTTAAATTACGAAATAGCAAGAAATCGCTTATCATATTATCTAAAGTTATAAATATAAAATTCGATTCAAATCTTGTCGAAAACGACGGCAGTAGTACCACCAGTACGGAAAAAAAGGAACTAACCCTGAAAAAAATCTTACCTCGAAAGAAATTACCGGTTCTTGATTATCTCCCTTAAAGTATTCGATATTAATAGTAATTAAACCATGATTATAAATTCTTAACGTAGTAACTGTTCCCAAGTCACTCGTAAATACTTTTATAGAACTACCGTCCAAACTAAAATTATTAATTAGTTTAAGGTTAGTTAAATAATCCCGTATAATATGTTCCACTTTATTTAATAAGGCAGATATTTGGTTATCGTTTTGTACTTGAGCTGGATCTACAGAAAAATCTAATAATAAAGTATTAACTGCCATTTTAGCGGCTTTTCGACAAACACGTTATTGATTAAGAAATGTTCGAAATGAACTACCCGAAATTGAACCTCTTATACTAAGTTTTGATACTGAATTACCCCAGAAATCAGTAGGTTGGTATTAGATAAATTTATGCGCGCTTGGAAATAAATGCTACATTTTTTTACTATTATTACACAATACAATCAATATCTTAATATATTTTGTTTTTATTTTTATATCGTATAAGAAAGTTACGATATTTCAACATTTATCATTATAAAAGGTTTTTGTCCTTCATTTTTAGCGCAATTACTTTACCGATTAGTTTCAATTTTAATCAATTTAATAAAAAATTATAAACGTTCTTGAACTGTATTTATTAAAATAATATAATTGCGTTTTTCAATAAAAAAAAAACTTATAGTATATTTAGTTATTTAAAAAATAAATATAATATTAATTCATATATTTTGATAAAAATATATAATTTTACATTTTTTACTAGTTTTATTATATACATATTTTTACAATGACAACTCTTAACATGTCTGTATACGTCAGAAATTCTTGACAAACTTTAATTGAATGTGCGATCATGAGCACTGTAAAAATTTACCGTCAACATCTACAGGATGTTCTAAACCTACATGTATTAATTATCCATTGCCATCAACTTCTTCAGTACAACCAACTGAACCAGAACCTCATTTTCCGTGTGGTTTATGTCCATGTTTAATTTTTTTAGCATATTTATTCGTAGGAGCATTAATAGTGATATTTAAAAATTTGTTTGGTAAGAAATATAAGAAAATATGAGTTATTTTATATTTAATAATGTATTTTAGGCGGTGTGGATCAATTAAGCAAAAGTGAAAAAAGCTGAGGAAAAATTGGTAGATTGATTTAAAATTTATATAAAATATTACCTACATACATTTATTTAAAGAAATTGAAATCTACAAATTAAAAATATACTAAATACATGGTTTTCTGTACATGGCAAATATTATATAATTAACTACATCCCAGATCCTTAGTATAAATGTTGAAGAAATAATTAAATTTGACATTAATTATTAAAATCAATAAAAAATATTTAATATCAAATTTATTATATTGCTATCATTTAAATGTACATTATTACAATCTGGTATTCAAAAAAAAATATGTTTTTTTCACACAGTGAGAAAATCAATTTTAAAATCTTAGAAAAAAGTTGACAAACGATATAATCTACATATATAATTCGGCAAATATTTTTATAATACAATTATTATTTGCCAATATATAAATGAAAGACCTTAGTGAAATGAATGTGCGATATCATTCACAAAAATTATAATTAAAAAAATAATACAATTCTATTGATTAAAAGAATTACTTCAAATATATAATTATGGAATATTATTCTATCACTTAAGGTTATTTTCATATACACAGTATTTATTTATTTTTATATTATCGATATAAAATTGGCAATAATTAGTTCTAGTCACTGAATTGCAGTCCATATTTGTTTGAATCTGAAATAAATTTTACATTTTTGTTATTTATTATAAGATTAAATGGTTTAAGTTTAATTTAACATTAAGTTTAAGTAGGTTTATGTAGAATATTTAAGAATACATTTGCGCATGAGCATTAAACAATTGAAGGAGCAATTGTTTTGTCACGTTTTGTGTATCAGACATATTTAATATTTTAGGGTTGTTTACACGAAGCATGAAGTATAGATACCCAGGAGTACGAACGTAATGTTAAAAGAATGGTTACAATTTGAGGACCAGAACTTTAGTTGCCAGAGCGCGCTGCTTTTCAAGAAGTACTCGTTTGAATTGTTGCACGGGAAGTACTTTCACTGTTTAGTCTGGGCGAATATTAAAAAATAAGTTTTATAATTTATTAATTTAACAATAAAAAAATTCAAATTATATTTTCACTGTATAATATTAAAAAATAAGTATCATATAAAAAAAATCTATTTATATTTATATTTTAAAATATTGTTCATATAATTATTTATGCAGACGTAACTTTTTATTAATATTTTAGAGGATACTTACTTTCGGAGCTTTAAATAATGCTACTTTTTTTTCATTTCCCTTTCGGCCACTCAAGCACCCAGATATTGCACAGCACCTTCCCATATTTTAAATTTATTTTAAAATTAAAAATTTAAAAATAAGTAAAAATTATTGAAGAAAAATAATTTTTACATTTATTTACCATGCCGGCATGGACTTTTCATAACAATAATGGTACATTTGACCGGTACGTCTTGAATATTAGCGCCACGAGTAGCAAAAAAGTGTACTATTGTCTGGGTTCATTTTTGTGTACATAAATATCAGGCAAAAGCCTATACCGCTCGTACTCCTGGCTATCTATACTTCGTGGTTGTTTAATAAATTAATGAAATTTACGTTATTTATTGTACGAAAGGAATATCTTATTATTCTTTTACATTTATTTTTACTACTCTCCTCTCGAATGGCGCATGCGCATAAATTAAACTTAAATGAAGTGTATAACGCAGCTTGAGTTAAAAATAATATATTAAAAAGAACACTTACGTCACTCGACCAGGGAAGGTTGCGATTGGGTTGGTTGTAAAGTAGCTGCTGCAACAACAGTTTGTACAACTGTCGGCTGTACAACGACGGCCGATGGTACTACAACTGGTACTTGGGGTAATAATTGTACGGGGACGGTGACGGGCGGTAACTGTATTGTTTGAGGTAAAGGCTGATTTGGTGGCTGTGGGGGTGGGAATGGTTGCAGTCTTCTTATATTAGACACCACCTGCGTAAATATTAAATTGTAAATAATTTCGAAATGATTTAAATAAATATGCTCGACTTACATTCAAGCCATGCACACTTCTTTTATGCTGAGTGAGCAAGTAACCCATAAGGAAACTTTCTGTACAAATATCGCATTGAAATCTCTCTCCGGTATGTCTACGAACATGAGCTTTCAAGTCGTTTCCTTGAGCGAAAGCTGCATCGCAATATGTGCATTGATATGGTTTTTCGCCGGTGTGAGTACGCATATGTACTGTTAAATTATATGCCCTATAAATAAACATTTAATTTAAGGAATATTTTAATTTATAATAAATAAAACAATGTTTACCTGCCAAATCCTCTACCACAAATAGTACAAAGATGTGTTTTTTCTCCGGTATGATAACGTTCATGAACAGTTAAATCAGTTGTGCGTGGAAAACCTTAAAGAAAATAAATTTATTAATAACAAATTACGAATTTTAAGATAAAAACAATTACCTTTTCCACAATATTTGCATTTAAATGGCTTCTCTCCTCTGTGTCTTCTCATATGTATAACTAAATAATCGTTTCTTATAAATCTTTGTCCGCATTCTGAACATAAGAACTTCTTCGAATGTTCATTATGGAATTTCATATGCTCAGTTAAATGTGATTTAGAAAGGAACGTTTTATCACATGTTTTACAGTTATATTTCTTTTCTCCTGAATGTCCACGCATGTGAACATCTCTATATTTTTCAGTAGTAAACCCTTTCAGACATATTGAACATTTAAATTTCTTCTCATTCATTATTTTCACGCCGATATTATGTTTGGAAGCTTTATGTTTTGCTAGATGTTCTTCACGAGCGAACGGTCGTTTACAAATTTCGCATTCAAATTCTTTTAACGTTGTGTGTAGTTTCATGTGTTGCGCCATATGATCTCGACGTGAAAATGCCTTTGGACAAATAGTACAAGTGTAAGGTTTATGTTCAGAATGTACGATCATGTGACGTTTAAGATGATTAGATCTAGTAAATTTTTTATTACATACTTCACAAGTATATAGATTCAATCCGCTGTGTTTCCTACTATGAATTTCTAATCCAGTTGCAGTTGATAAAACTTTGTTACAGTCCGTACATGGAAATTCACCGATTTCTTCAATTTTTTCTTCCTTTATTTTTGGTTTTCTGCCGCGTTTTAATTTCGTTGAAGAAATTATTGGATGTTTTCTAGGCCGTCCCCGTTTTCTTTTTGGTCTATTAATTCTATTTGGTAAATATTCCGAATGGATACTATCACTATCTTCATTATTATCATTTTCATCGAAATTCTCTTCGTTTTTCTCATTTTTCGTTAAAGCTTCAATAAAAGCTTCCGCATCTGTCGCTTGATCAGATCGACTTGGTTCAATTTTAACTTCATCTGCATTTTCTAAAATATCAACTTGGGGTTCAAAACAATCTTGATTATCATCTGCGCCGTCATCATGGTCAGAAAAATTATCAGGGTCCGAATGTTCCGATTCAGATTTACCAGAGAAATCATCTATTTCAATATAATGTTCGTGTATATTATCTAAAGTTTCTAAAGTCGGAAGAATTGGTGCTTTGTTTTCATGCAATCGCATATGAACTTCGAGACTATCAGTTCGCGTGAAACCTTTATTACAAACTTCACATGCATAAATTTTATCTCCTTTACACCGTTTGGCATGATTTACTAAATGCTCCGCGCGGTTGAAGCCTCTTTTACACATTTCACATTGAAACGGTTTATTTTTCATATGAGTTATTAAATGGCGCTTTAAATGTTCGAGTCTTGTTAGTGTTTTATTACATATTTTACATATATGGACTTTTCTACGGACATGCGATGCTAAATGTCTTTGTAAATGATTTTGTCGAGTATATTCTTTATTACAAATATTACATTTGTACATTTCACCGGTATGGACACGTTTATGACTTTTTAAACCTTCTAACGTATAAAATACTTTATTACACGTATTGCACGTAAATATTATTTTATCATTATCAATAATTTCAACATAATCACGACTGTTTTTTAGTTGCGCTTCACAATCTATGGTGGGTACAAAATCTGGATCAACTTTAACACCACTAGCTGCTTCTTGGACTTTTGCTTGTAATTCATTGTACATAGCGCTAAAATCAAGTAATTGATTGTGAAGTTCTTGGTCAGGATTGTTTTGATTTGATTGAGCATTTTCTTGTTTTATTCCTTTTGCTTTGAGATAATCCCGTAAACTTGTGTCTGTTGTTTCACATTGTTGTTTAAATTCATAAGCACTTGTTAATGATTTGACACATTTTTTACAAATGCATGCAGGTAATCCATCTTCTGAAGTTATCTAAAATATATAATAAAAATTTAATTGTAAATAACAAAGCATTTAAATTATTAATAGTCATTAAAATGGGAAAGAGATGTAAACTAATATATTGCAAACAAGTAGTTTAATGTCTCTCAGGTTGGGTTTGTTGTTTACTTAAAATTAAAACAGATATAACGTTATAAAATAAAAGTGAATTTAAAATAAAATTGAAAATAATGCATGATTATTAAAATATGTAATATTTTTAGAGGGAAAGCATTTAACACAGAGATTTCCATAGTGTTGAAATGCAATTTACCTGAACAGAGGCACACGCCATTAGCATCTCGTCAAAACGGGCATTACGCCCTGTTGATTCGTTTCTTTCAAACACTGAGCACATATCCGTAGATTCACATTTACAAGCACGACAAATACGATTAAAATCATATTCTAAATGTTCCATTTTGGCGGTTTATTAATGAATTTTATAAGTAATTACTACCTACACGACATTGCTTTTCCCAACACCAAGCCAAGTTTACGCACTACAGCCAACCAATCGCACAAATAATTCTTGCACATGAATAACAGAAATGCATTATCATAGGTGCAATTTTTGCACATGCAACTTATAAATCTTAAGTGTTTTGATGGGATTCTTGTGTAAAAAATGCATTAGATTTTTTAAGGAAATAAATAACTATAAATAATAATCATATGAAATAGTTTAAATAACATAATCAATTCATAACATAAAGATAAAAATATTACTTATCAATAAATGTTCTTAGAAATTATAATAATGGTTATTTAATTCTACTATAATCGTTTTTATAGTAAGATAAGAAATAAAATAAATAATAAGAAACTTCAAATTTTTTATACATGTTAGTAGATGTCGCCAGCAGTATAAAAAATATATTTCAAAAGAATGTGTATTAAATTAACAATAACAATTAATTATTAGCCATTATTTTAAAATTTTTACATATAATTAGAAAAATTGTCAATATTACTTAATTATATATACATATATATGTCAATGTTACTTAATTAATAAAAATTAAATAACAAATAATGTTAAGAAATTAATCTATGAATAATCTCAATATAAAAATGTATATTTATTTCTTTTATTCTAAAGAAATTTACCAAAAAGAAAATTTATATGTTAAATTTATTTTAGATAGATGGTGCCAGCAAGCCCACTTTTAAAGATAAATTTCTTTAGCGGTAAAATGGATAAAAAGAAAAATCGAATTCGTTGTATATAATTGTAATACTTCATAAATTGGAATTGTATATAGTTATGAACACGATAAAGTACAGGTTATTGATGTTGACGATCATAATTAAATAAACTAAGTAAATAAAATACAGTTTCACTTGTGATATATTTTTGAATAAATACAATTTTTGACAACTAAAATATTCTATAATTAATAAAAATTAATAAAACCAGAAGATGTCACTTAGTTTCTATACAACTATTGTAATTATTAATGAAAATATATTTATAAATTTCAATAAAATTTTATTTTCGATTGCAATGCAAAACTTGTTTCATGTTTCTGTATATTGAATTTTTGGTACGTTTGAAATTCAATATATTATTTTTGATGTTTATTTTATCAACCATTATAGATGTATTTTAATCGCAAATAATTATTTTTTTATGTAGTTTAAATTTAATTATGTTAATTCTAAAAATATGAATTTAAGAAAATCATGAGTAATTTTTACTCTACAATGCAAGTGAGCAATTAAATTGTTTTAAACAATAATTAACGACTTCAATCATTATTTAGTTAAAAAAAAAAATGGATGAAATTAATAAATAATTTTGTTAATATTGTATTTCATTCATTATAAAATTCATTGATAAATATTTTATACATTACATTGAAATAAAGCAAGCTATTTAATTAGCGTTTTTATTTGTACGAACCAATAAATTTTGCGCGTTCACTTTTAACCTTGTTATACGTATTTTATATATTGTATTTTTACTATATACTTTATGAATGAAAATGATTTGCTGGGAAGTCTAAATATGAAAAATCAGGTGCCGCCCATCCCTATAAGCTGAAGAATTTGATAGTTTTTCTCAATTTTTGTATTATCTAATTATTGTAATACATTTTCTACTACGTATTTTTGATTGATAACATAAGAACTATGTTCTATCAATTTTTTATTGAAATTGATTAACTAGAAATGGGAGTTTACTGGTGACCGTAAATAGAATATTTTGTCAAAATTATTGTCGATATTTTTTATTAATTATAAGAATTTAAAAAAAATTATATTAATTATAAGAAATTCAAAAAAAAAAAAAAAAATTAAAAGTATTATATTTTTATATGTATACCATCATTTATTAATCATAAATCAACTTTATTCGTAGCCGTATTTTATTTATTAATATAAATTAAAAGTAAAGTAATACTGCAAAATAAATGTATAATTTTTTAAATATATATTTACTAAGACTAAATATCATACATAAAAATACTATTATTATACATTAAGCTAACTAAAAATATAAAATATGTATCGATTTATATTATTTATAATTATGTATACAAATAACCCGAAAACTAAGGTTTTAAGGGCTTTAGATGTATATAAACAAAAAAATGAATGTACAAGGTTGCACTTAAATTGAATATATAATTATTTTTCAGTATCAATAAAATCTGAAAGTTATCAAAGTTACTAAAGTCGCGAATATATAAAATTAAATATTTTGTCATAAAGAAGAAAAAAGATATGAATTAAAATGTATATTAATTATAATAATTAAATTCAATTTTTAGGTATTTCTTTTTTTTTTATTTATTTTAATTCAAAGAAATATTTGTATATTTTATATAAATAGTTAAAAAGAGAAGAAAAATTATATTTATATAATTTTTAAACTAATTTTTTGTTGTTATCCATTGAAACAAATAAATTTTTTGGATAGATTTGTACTTTATCAATAGTTTTTTATTCATAGTTATAGTCAAAAAAACCGCTAAAATTAAGATAGTTTAAGGCCTTAAATGTATATAAGTTTGAAATAAAAAAATGCACAATTGCTTTTTTCTCTCCAAAAATTTTAATATTTGTTTTATACGTTAATATTTTTGCAAGTTAATAAGAAGATTTGCCGAAATACATTTGAGTCATAACTCGTATCTGCTTAGTTTTTAAATTTAACTAATTAATTTGCGATTACTCAGAAATAGCATCCTAGCAGAACTAATAATTCGAAGAAAATGATAAAGATTATTACAAATACATTTCTCGATAATAATTTGAATATGCATTAATGATTGCAAAATGTTAAGTTTATTACAAATTGAATTCTTTGCCGGTTCAAAAAATCGTTTTAATTCTTATTTTTAATAACAAACCAGTGAACGATATTGAACTATAGTATATTT
>NEEE01007219.1:28158-38368 GCA_002278615.1 Pogonus chalceus | reverse complement strand
AAATAATATGAGCATTAAAAATGAAAAAAATTTGCTTACAGATTAAGGCTGTACAAGATATGTGCCTTATACATTTATATATATTAAAATACAAAATTTTACAAATTTATAATACTTAAGTCAGTTCTTTTTTTATTAAAAATGACCAATTACAATAAAAAAAAAATATATTTAATTTCGGTTATATAATTTACATATAGAATATTCGTATTTAACCTTAAAATTTAAGACTATAGTTTTATAAGCACCACATATTTTAATTTAACTCAATTCACATGTCGATATATTTTGCATTTATTATAATTGTGCTCAGAATTATATAAATGTACACTGCCAATGAAATTTTTAAATACAAAGCGAAATAATAATTGACATATAACATTAAATATTACATATATTTGGAGGAATATTAATTGTAGATATATTTATTTATTTATTTGAGATTCTGTATAAATGGATAAGTACTAAAAATATAACTATAAACAAATGGCAGTGTACTAAAAAGCTCTATGAAGTATTTTTAAAATCATTCGTAATTTGACGCATATTTTTACACAAAGTATTTTTATTAATATGGCCACATTGATAGTTTTACGTACAAAAGCTTATATATTATTTAAAATTTATTTAAAAAATTGTCATAGTAACTATTTAATTCAATTCTGAAAAACAAATAAATATATAAATTATTAAACTGAGAAAATTTGACTATGTTTTTGTCAAGACTTATAAAGCAGTCTGTACAAAGGAAAAAAATTATATTGAAATATATTTTTTTGATAATATATCAAAATTTATCAAATCTCCGAATATATAAACTAAATTCAATATCAGATTCAGTCTTAAATTTTTGACTAGTCCCAACAACTGAAAAACATAGTCAAAATAATAAAAATTAACTAGAAATGGATCGGTTCGAATAAAATATTCCTATATCTGGTGAATTTCATTCCCAGAATCAGGAATTTTTGCTTATGATCGGGCTTCATGGCTGTTCCTCCCCTTGATTTAATTCTAAATCAAGAGGCAACCCTCCAACAGCCCCATCTTCTTGTTCATGTGCACCAAGTACGTTTGGTAATGGCTCAACGTTGGAGACAGCGATAGGATTGCCTCCAGCGTCTAAGACAGGATCAGCTGTAGCTTCTGCTAAATTTGTTACAGATTTTGACTTAACACATTGAAAATCAACATGACGGCTTTTGGCTTCTTCTTTTTCCCATGACATGTGGATGAATGGACGTTGTACGTAATTATATATAACTTCAGCGCGACCACCAGGTCGCTTCTTCACCTTTTCTTTATAAGTAGGATAACCTTCTATACCTAGACGGATTTTTTTCAAACCGCGTTCTTTCATTACCTGTTTAGCGACATCTCGATTTTCTATATATTTAAAGAATCGATACATGGCAGTGCTGTTCACAGCTATAAATATTTATAATTTAATTAATATACATATAAGTTAAATACGCGCGTAAATATTCTTACTTTGAGAATATTCTTCTCCCATTTGCGGAGGATATTCTTCATCCCAATCAACAACATCATCATCTAATAATACAACTACATGGCATTCTCGATCACCACGTTGTGCTGAATTCACCATTAATGGTAAAATTAATTCTTCTAGAAACACTTCGAATTGACAACGGGCACCTTCATTCGATAGCTCATGAAGCAACCCACCTGAATTAAAATCTACTAAAGATACGGGTACACTATATACTATTATTTACGTATTTCTTATATAAGAAGACTTAAAAGTCACCGATAAAATTATAATTAATCTTATTAGCGTAACGATTTTTATACTACGATTGCTTTTGTTTTAAATAAATAATTAAAAAAAACTTACGTAAATTTTGGCATCGTACAGTTTGAGCATCAAAAGGCACAAGTAAATAATCACATGCTTCTCGTAATTCTTGAACAGAAACAGTCGGTGGACATCGAATCATACCGCCTTTATAATATTCCAAAATAGCGCGGAATACCATAGCAGAAATGCCTTCAGCAACTTCATACTCCCCGCGCTCATTTGGATGGGTAAATTCCATGCCCGAGCTAAACATCCTCCCTAGTTATTATAAATAAATATTATATATCTATTATCACTAATTATAACATATAATTTGTATATCTAATTATTAATATTTGGCGAAATTATTACAGTTATATTAGTAATAGTTTATACAAGTAAAAACAATTGCTATTTTTTGATAGGTAACTAGATTTTATTTATTTACCTAACATAGTATTAGGATGTGCGGTGAATAATGCAGGATCAACAACAAAACGTGTGTTATCCACGACAAGTGTAATCCTATCATCGCTAATTTGTTGTCCAGGGATGCTAGTACTATTACTACTAGTTGAAGCGTTATTACTGTCACGTCCAAGAGCGGTTGTAGCTGATGATTTAGCCGTTGGATGACTAACTATCATTGCACGAGATCTGTAATTCAAAACAAAAATTAACACCGTAATAAAAACTAAATTTTAATCCAATAAACCCTTGTAAATGTGTCAATTTATATGATTATTAGTTTATGAAAGGATTAGAAATTGAAGTATAATAAATAAAAAACATTTAAACATATTTTTTAATATAAAATAATACATTTAATAGCTTAGTTTAAAGCAATTCAGTTATTGTTAATTATTTAATTTGTTAATATTGTTTTAAAATCTAATCCCACGTCGGCATATCAATAAAACTACTTACCTTATATTTATAAGACATTGTATGTTAATTTAAGCATAAATTTAAATAAAAATCGATATAAATAAATAAAACAATTGATGACACAAACAAAAATAGATCAATGTGTTTATAATATAAGTTGCGTAAAGAACCTTTGACAACGAAAACAATTGAATTAATAATTAAAAAGGTTGCGCTATTTCATAATTAGGGCGAGCTTAATAAGATTAAATAATTTACATACCTACATTAAATTTTGTTTATAAGTACAATAGAAATTTGTTTTATACAAAATTGTACAAATTTTCGATATCAGTTATAACAAAATATATATTTTTTAAATGTGTTGAGATGATATTTTAACTAGTTATAATCTTACATTTATAACTAAGACCCCAATCTATTGCTAAATTATTACTAAAACCATTTCGTTTTGAAAACTAAAACTATGAAAGCAAATATATTTTACTAAACTATTGCCTTAGCAGTAACACCGTCAACTTAATTAGATTTTTAGAAAGAAATATTGAAAATTTAATGTCTTAGAATGTATGTACATATGTACATAATTTACATGCGATAATTTTTGTTAATCTGTTTGTGCTTTGTTAAAAATGAAAATATATTTATTTAATATGTCGATCAAGGGATAAAATTTTAGAACAGATATTCGTTAAATAAAATCAAAAATTCTCGTCTGAGACAATGATAAAAGTGTTAAATCTTCTGTTATAATCGAAAATAAATGATTTGTGTAATATTATCTATTATTTCTGGTATAAAACTGAATTGCATTATTGATAAACGAAGCTTAAATATAACAGTAATGAAAAAAATGATTCTAAATATCTACAATGCATAATTTTTTTAAATAAAAACAGTTTTGGATGGATGAATAAGATGTATAAATGATAAAAACATTGTAGATTCTTTGGAAAATCTACTGTGAGATAGGGTACACCAGATAAATAGATATTTTTTATACAACAGAGGACGTATGAATTAATTTTCTTGCCTATTGCGTGGTGATGGAGAGTGAATCCGCTGGTCCATGAAACTGCTAGAAGTACGCTGGACAAGGCATGGTTTCGGCTTCGAGCAAGTCCCATAGCTAACCATCGATGTTTAAAAGAAATCAAAATTCAAATAAATATAATAATGATACATACTATAAAATATAAATATGTTGTATCACCAATCTGGGAAGTTGTATAAATAAATAAAAATATTTTTATTCTGATAATTGCATTCTTAAAAAAAATGGATGATTCATCTGTATTTTTATTACACATAAAAATACTATTTTAAATAATTTTCCTACCTCATGCGATTCTTGTAAACTCGTCTTCTGCGGTCATCTGTATCATGATAATCTTCAGTATCACTACTGCTGTCATTTGCACCAGGGTATGAAATAGGAGGTGACATGGCCCACTGAGGTAGAACACACTTCAGTAAAACATGAAAGTTAATACATTTATAATACAGTCCTTTCTTTTGTTTATAACCACACCAGAACATATAAAAAATACAAAAGAACAAATTTATTTCAAAATTTACTCGATAATATAAAAACAAATCATACACACAAAGGGCAATTGTCAAAATTCAACTACTACAACTTCATAGTAATGTTTTTAGTTCAACATTGCAACCAAATCATATCTATAAACTAACATTCATATTATTAAGAATTTCTAACTAAAAATACATACAACACATTCCAAAACAACCATTCTTCAAATTTTAATTAATCTATAATCATTTTATTGTGATTCAAATAAATTTCAATGCAAAATATGTTTAGTTTAATTTTTGAACAATTGGTAACACTACATAAAAAATTTCAAAAAACTACGAAATAATCAAAAATACGTTTATTATAAACAATTGTAACATTTAATATATAATTTATAAAGATTAATACATAATATATACGATTTATAAGACGCGTATCGGTATTTTAGATTTACCATAGGCGTAACTATAATTTAATTAAAATTATTACAATTATAATTAAATTTGTGATATAAATAAACATGCTACAATAATATAAAACTGTTTAAATAATAAATCAAATAATAATTTGTTGAAATGATGGTTTTATTGGTAATAAATGTTAGTATAAAATATTTTGAGTACGCTCATGCCAGATATTTTTTATCAATAAACTGCAACTTCACAGTATTTGCTGGTATGTAAAAAAAAAACCTTCAGCCGAGCTTTTGAAAATTAATTTAGTCCAGTTTAGACCACAGTACTTTGATGTTGGTGCTGTTAATAAGTGATTCAGATTGTTTATCGTAATTATTAAAATTCATTGGTGTAATTAAGTGTATATTGTAATTGTGCTTTATAAATAGTTAATTAGGTATAGTATTTCAATCATGTATTTAATAATCTCATAGTCTATATAGTACAATTTTTAAAGTGGAAGTTACATATTTGTTTAACTAATTAACTGTTAGAAGACAAAAAAATATATTGTGCATCATCAGTAATCATCGATTTCATCAAGTATGTATGTTGATGGCATTTGTTTTAAGTTCATTTGCTTGCTTTTGTTTTTGACATACTTATATTTTTTAACCCTACTTTCGTTAATTTACATATTTTATACATAAATTTATTATTTATAACTATGTTTTAAGTTTATTACTGTTTATACATTACGATATAATAATAAAAAATTCTGTAGTTTATATTCTTGAATATATAAAAAATATGATAACAGAAATAGAGGGTGTTAACACCTCCATTTTCATATGTTTTACGTAATTAAAAAATAAAAATTGCTAATTAATTTATCATTTTCAAATTAACGTACACACGTGGCAACTTTTTGATATTTTAAGTTACAAGAATTATTAAAATTCTCAAAGTAACCAACCGACTTTCATTTTAGACTTTGAACTCGCAATTTCTTGCGTAAAAATATTTCATCGTATAAAAATATCAAGTACACAAATAAGAATCAAAATTCTTTACGGTTTGCGTTGTTTTATTTATAAAATCTTTTGATTTATATAAAACTTTCTTTTCTGTAGTATTAAATATTTATAATCTAGTAAATATTTTTATAAATTGCTGTATTTGTATTAATGTTTGTATAGAAGTTTTTAAATTGCATAGTAATCTTTGATAAAATTTTATACAATTGTACTTTGAACTATCATTTAAAGTGTAGGTTATTGTATTGAATTAGGCGAATATTAAAGTTAACCCATATCTATTTGGTTTACTTTCTTATAATTAAAAATATATTTACATTAATATTTAATTAGGAATCTTTTGTTAATATAAAGCAGATGTTTTGCTGACGTATATGATTTTAACCAGGTGGTTTTTACACCAATTAATTCTATTTTACGTATAAAAGTAACATTTTTAATTAATAAATAAGCAGTAATCAAACTTTTTCGCAAAGTTCATGGTAACTTAAAATGGATTGTCAACAAGTTGTATTCTGACCTTGATCGTCCATTAACCTATACTTAAATATAATTATGAATATTAGAAAATAATTTCATAATCTGTTTAGTATTTATTTAGATTAATGGTTTTATAAATTTAGGCTAAATAAGTCGTTGAAAACTAAAAATATATGCATTTATTTGTTGTTGTTTTAAACAACTAAATTCTAATCTTCTAAAATTTATATATTTTTTCAAAAATCTAAAGAAAAGTACATATAATAATAATTTATTGAATTTTATTCAAAATAGTTGAATTTAAAATGTTTAATTACCATTTTTTGAATGCAGTTAGTTGCAAATCGTTTCGGCTTTAAATTTTTAATAAAATTCTAGACTGTCGAAATAATTATTTACTTAAAAATCTGAAGAAAACTACGTATAATAATAATTTACAGAATTGAAAATAATATTGTAGACTTACAAATAAAAATTATGGAACATTACATATATTTGATTTAAAAATATTAAACTACGAATTTTGGAAAGTTTTAATTTCAATTTTGGTTCTGTAATAAATAAATAAAATTATGTAGAGTTACACAACTTAAAATTACTTAAAAATTTATAAAAAGCTACATTTAATATTATATTATCGAATTTCATTCAAAATATTTGATTTAAAAATATTTAACTACGAATTTTGGAAAGTATTAATTGCAGTTTGTTTTGATAATTAATAAATAATCATATTGTAGACTTACACTACTTAAAATTACTTAAAAATTCACAAAAAACCTGCATTTAATATTATATTATCAAATTTAATTCAAAATACTTGATTTTAAAATAGTTAAATACAAATTTTGGAAAGTAATAACTGCAAATTGTTTTGGTAATTAATAAATACTAATATGTAGACTTACAAAATTAATAATTACTTAAAAATTTATGCAAAACTATATTTAATTATTATATTATCGAATTTAATGGTAAATGATTAATTTTCAAATATATAATTACGATTTTTTTGGAAACTAACAATTGCTGCAAATTATTTCAGTAATTACTAAATAATCGAATTTCATTCAAAATAAAAAGTTACAAAATATATAATTACTAATTTTGGAAAGTAATCATTACGAAATAACAATTTTGTAATGATGAATAAATTATCACCAAATGCATAAAATAATTATTTTACAAACATAACTAATAAATTTAAATTTTTTTCACTATTTTCAACAAGGTCTTTCTAAATCTTATCGTAATATTTTTATAAATTAATAAATATTTAAAAATTTCTTATCATTATCCCATATTTCACGTACTTAATAATATTTTTAACATAAAAAATAAATTGTACTTTGATATTTCTTAACAGATAAATACAAATTGCAAAAAATACTTGTTTTTCATGTCAATAATGTATTGAATATTCTATATTTACGTTTTGACTGATAACTGTATATTTTATTTACGTCATTTGAAGTTATTTCAGACAAAATAATTACAAATTTCTAGACAAAATAAAAATCTCTATTATTTATTGTTTTATTTTTTATGTAGTTAAAGTTCAATACTTATTTGAAGTTGTTGAGTCATTTTATGATAAGTTTTTTTTATCTTGATTTTGTTGTTGTTGTTCTTTCTAATTAATATATTAACCGGGAAAATCATTTGTTTATAATTTCACAATATAACAACTGAATATATCGATACAAAACAAAAAAACATCAACCTGTTGTTATTCTTTTTCTTATAAATGTGACGTAAATGATTGAAAGACACACCTCCATATTGTTTTGTACTTTGAACGTCTACCTTGTAAGCTTACAACAAAATCTTATCTTTAAATTACAAGTACAATTAAACTATAATCAAATATTTAAAATTTCATTCATTTCGAATAAAATTGAAATTAATTAAATGATATTTAATAGAAGTACATGATTCTGTAATACTTCTGCATAATTTTACTGAATCTATATGTAGATACCGTGTATAGAAATTCTAAAAATATATATTTAGGTCATTGACGCTAAACACTGTTAAATATGGAATGTTTATAATTATTTTCATAATTATTTTATTAATTTTATACGATATTTTTTGTTTTATTTTAAAAATGCTTCATATATGAACGTTCTAATCTAGTTAGCCTTGATTTTTTTTTAATTAAACGAATTTTTATTTGTTCAAGTTATTTATTATGCGAATATTAATTTTATAAATTTATTTTTAGGTTATAAATTAATTAGAATTTTATATAAAAATCATACAAAGTTTGAAAAAATATTTAAATCGATTTTTTAGCTAAAAAACTAAGAGCTTAGAAGTTTTGGGCACAGTTTTTGTATTTTATTTTAAATATATAATTTACAATTTACAAATAATTTATCCTAGAAAAATTTTAATGAATGTAAAATAAACAATTTGTAATATTATTTGCGGAATTTTTATTTAATTGTTTACGTGTAAGATCATACATAAATAAATAAATACAAATAAAGGAAAAATACAGCAATAATTTTCGGATAAGATGTAATAAATAAATAAATAGAAGTACGGTCCTGAATATTTCCAATTTATTTCACCTATATACGTATAATATCATTTGTACTTTAGTACAATAGTTACTACAGATAAAATTATCAAACGATTTAAAAAAATATATAAAGTGTGTAGGTCTTAAGTTCAAAATATTTTAAATACAAAACAATTGTTTATAAAATTATAACTTAAAATTAATTCTGAACTTTAAACTCTTTCTTATATCTTTCAGGGCCGAAATAATTATTTTTAAATAACTTGCATTTTTATGTATGATTATATCACTCGACAATTTTCGACTTTTTTAATTTATTTTATTCATATCATCGATATAATATTTTCATTTCTAATTTAATTCTTGTATTTTGTCATTAATTTAAATAGACAGAAAATAATTTTTAAATTGCAAATCGTGAAATCGCAAGAATATGTGCAAATTTAATAAAAACGTTTGTGCAAAATTAATAAAATGCTTAATAATTCCGTAAATACGAATAATGAGTGAACACGTCAATAAATAGAAAGAGATAATAATATAGTTCAAAGGTTAAATTTACACTTTATTGTAAACAATGTTTAATGATATGGCATATCAGTGACGGGTGTTTAAAATTTTTATTTAGGGCATTTGATAATTCATGCAATTTTCAATTTTTATTTCCGCTATTTTCAACCATAAATATATAAATATTTGTTTATAAAAAAAGTAAATGTATAAGCCTATGAAAATTCAAAGAAATTGTTTAATAAGTGTGTAGTGATAAGAAATTTTTGATTAGAGATGATATATCTACTAGCGTGTGTCCTTCACACGTGTTTGTATTAAAATTTTAGTCTAATTTAGTGATAATTTATGCCTTTATTTGAAAAATAAAATCTGCATAATTTTTTTTCAGGAAATTATAAAACATACATATTTTAAAATAGTTTTTTGATTTGCAAAAAAATTAAATTTTTATTGTATTGTGAAGGTTTACTTTTTTCTGATTTTCTCGGAAACGGAAAAAGATATTAATTTGCGCTTTTGTATTTGTACAAGTCATGATATTAGCTATTGACTGGTGTATAATTTATTTATAATAAAAGGCTCTGGATTTTATAAAAACACAAATTAAAATTTTCGGTTTTTGATAGTTTTGCAAATATCTCAAGAACGGATAAAGATATTAATTTGCGATTTTGTGTACAGACGAATCATTAAATGATTTATCTTTTGGCATATGATAAACATTTAATCAAAAAAATTAATAATTTTCGCGAAAAACAAACGCAGTTATTGATAATAATTTTTTTTGCGAATATTTCAAGAACAGACAAAGATATAAATTTGCGTTTACAATTCATAAAATTCTCTATCGATTAATGTACAATTTAAATATAATAAAAAACACCGAATTATGCAAATATAATAAAGTATTACATCAGCAATTTTTCTGCCAATTTTTAAATATAAAATTTTCAGCAAATATCTCGAGAACGGAAATAATATTTATTAAAAAATTTGTAGGTGTGTCTTTGTATTATCCTTATCATGAAA
>NEEE01007219.1:0-28150 GCA_002278615.1 Pogonus chalceus | reverse complement strand
GATAAGTGAAGTATAAATATTTTTACATAAGTCAGAATATATAATAATTTAATTGTTTTATTTTTTATGAGATTATTGGCTTTGAAATAATAATATAATTTTATTATTAATTAATCAATTTTAATACACATATTGCCATCTTTTTAAATACCGGTGAACTAATCACTAAATAATAGTTTTATGAAATGCCAATAGATGATACTAGATCTTATTTCCGGTCGTTTTTGGTCAAAATTTTGAAAAAAATGTGGCTATATTATGGAATAATATTAAATAATAAATAATTATAGAAACCGTAAGAATTATATAAGTTAAAATTATAATTACCAAATTTTTTTGGCGTTAAATTTGACCTTAAAATATATTTGAAAGTATTACAAGCGTTTTTCTAACTGATTCTTGTTAAAAAATTAATAAACAATGTNAAGCGTTTTTCTAACTGATTCTTATAAAAAAAATTAATAAACAATGTCTAATTTGTTAATTATTTATATAAAAATAAGTACAGTTAATTTGAATATGTTAAACAAAATTTTTAATTGTTCTTTAAGTTGTAAAAATTAAAATTCTTTAGATATTTACGTTAGATTTGTAATTGTTATTTAAATATGTTTTTATAGCTTTGTTAAAATGCTAATTATTAATTTTATTATTGTATTTAATGTATATTTTTTTGTTTTCAGATAAATAAAAACATTTTGATAATCGTAAAGTGACATTTTTTAAAGAAGTATTTGATAAATTTGAATCATGGCGGAAGCCCATTCAGCCGTAGCATTTTCATTTTCAATTACCCATGAGGGATGGGATGTAAATTTTGACCGTGAAGTTTTGCATCTTGTTTGGCAATCTGGAATACGATCATGGAAGAAACGGCTTGCTAGATTTCAAGTATGTGTATCATAAAACAAATTGTTTTAAACTGCGATGGTCGTTTTTTTTATTTCTAACTAGTAAATAACAAACAAATAATATTTACATATTTAGTCTTAATTATAAATATTTATTAAATTATTTTAGGTTTTTCTGGAAAATAATAATTGTTCTTCAATATATTCGACTTTCTATTCACTTGTTGTTGCATCCGTGCTGATTACTTTTCATAGCAAACATATTAGTTTAGCTTTCTCTTTAAATAACATTTAACAAATGCTTATGAATCAGTTTATCGTCAGTTCCTTTGTTGATATAACATCTGCTATTTTTTATTTTGTGATAGATAAATAAATAAACATAACTATGTTGTTATTTTTATTTTTATTATTATTTGTCTCTTTTTTTTACGTGTCTTTAATCATATAAATATAAATACGTCGAAATATACTTCCGTATTATTTAAAATATCTGCACGTCTATATATTTAAATGAAGTTTAAAACGTCGCATAAATTTTTTATTTATATATTAATATATAATAATTAATGCAAAACAAGTTTTTCTAGAATGATATTAATGTAATACTTAAATAAATCGTTTAAATTGGAAATTCAGAAATTTTAATTCTAAATATAATATATGTATAAATGTTTAAGGTAAACAAATACGTTACAAAATTAATTTCTTTATCTAGAAATATGTTTTGTATTATCTTTCAAAACAGATTACATAATAATTATACTTGTAAATATACCTTTTATTATCTTTGTATTTTGTAATAATTCCTAACTGTTTTAAAATTATTTTTTAATATTCTTTTATTTATAATTGTTGATATTAATATCCTTATTGCGTATTGCGTTCTGTTAACTTTTTGATTTTCGTACGTGTACCCATATTTTTGATTGCTTCTTATGACTTAAAAAGTCTTTAGACGGACCTAACAAATAAAAATCGGACTGGGAAAAGTCTGGGCTATAAGAAGGATTTAATAACACCTTCCAATCCGGTTCAAAACAAATACGAATTCAGGTGTTTCTAAGAACTTCTCTAAACAGTCTCGGAATCCATTATCGAATACGTTTTGCGATAATTTAGCACATGAATAATAAAACGCACAGTTTCAATACTATATTATACAAATTAGCAATTTAGGAAATTTAGACTCGACTATCTTTGCGGAAAAGAGTCGTCCAGAGCGATGGAAACAAAAATTTGCCGGGTTTCACACCTTCGGGTAGCAAAAATTTTAACTAGTTTCTGTACCATTTCCCTTGTATGTTAATATAATTAATAGTTTTATTTCATAATTGTGGACAAAATTATTTAATGTAATGCGGAATATTATTTCTGCTCTATAGAACAGTATCCATAATGGAGTATACCCTGGACATCTATGGAGCCTATGGATGCTAATATGTGTTACTTCCGCGGTCCATTTCTCAGGTTACAAAGTGCCTTACGATTTAGTTAATACCATCATGCCATATCTACCTGGGTAAGACATTTCAAAATATAAACTTAAAGATTTAAATTAATTCGGAATGAATTATCTTAGGAATTCTATAACATGGCAATTAATTGGTTGTGCGGTGGTAACTCTCGGTCTATGGTTACTAGGTGTATTCGCGTTGCGTTATTCCTTAAAACTCCTTCTAATGTACAAAGGATGGATGTACGAAGAAAGGGGTCGTGGTTGTAAAATTTCGACAGCAACTAAAACCTGGGGCGTGTTAGTTAAAGTATTAAGCGGGTGGAATAAACCTAAATTGTACAGTTTTCAAGGATCTTTACCTAGATTACCATTACCGAAACTTCATGAAACTATGGAACGGGTAGATCTCTCATTTACAATACTTATATATTAATTATAAAAATTAATTAATATAATTTGTAGTATTTACGAAGTGTACGTCCGTTATTAGATGATGAAAATTACGAGCGAATGGTAAAATTAGCGGAACAATTTGAAAAAACAATTGGTGTTAAACTCCAAAGATATTTATTGCTCAAATCTTGGTGGTCCAGTAATTACGTATCTGATTGGTGGGAAGAATATGTATATTTACGTGGTCGCTCACCACTTATGGTAATAAAATCGTTAAATTATATTAGTATATGTATTATTTAATAATGTAATTATAGGTAAATTCAAACTTTTACGGTATCGATGCTATTTTAACTCAACCAACAACGATTCAATCTGCACGCGCGGCTTCTGTGATCTACACATGTTTACATTACAGACGTATTCTTGAACGACAAGAATTAGAACCTATTATGGTACAAGGAATCGTACCTTTATGCTCATGGCAATATGAAAGAGTTTTTAATACAACCAGAGTACCTGGTGTTGAAACCGATCGAATTGTTCATTATGAAGATTCAAATCATATTGTTGTTTATCATAAAGGGCGTTATTTTAAACTTATTATTTATAAAGGACGGTTATTGAAGCCATGCGAAATTCAAAAGTATGTTTGCGTATTTTTCGTTTGAAAAAATATTTAATTGATGTAATTTTTAGACAAATCGAAGCTATTTTAAATGATACATCAGCCCCAGCTCCTGGGGAAGAAAAATTAGCAGCACTTACGGCAGGTGAACGCACACATTGGGCAATAACTCGCCAACAATATTTCACAAAAGGGCTTAATAAACAATCATTAGATGCTATTGAAAAATCTGCGTTTGTTGTTGCGTTAGATGATATTCCTTATGAATTCGAAAAGGTAAATATCATATTAGCTTATAACGTTTTAACATATCAGGAATTTTTGTTTCAGATTTTTTACCTATTTTATTATTTCCTTTCCTGATTTTCCTTACCGTGAGTATTTTTATCCATGCTCGCAGACTACATTACAAAAATCTGTTTTATAAACAGTTAATTTATAAATTTAATTTTTTATTTAATTGAGTTGAATAAATTTTATAAAAAAGCGGTTCTTTTTTAGGAACATCCTGAAAAGTTAGATAATTTCGGAAAAACTTTGCTTCATGGAAAGGGTTACGATCGGTGGTTTGACAAATCGTTCACTTTGTGCATTGGAAGTAATGGACGTGTAGGTTTTTATTTTAAAATTATTTCGTTTTTCAATTATTTATTAAATATTTGGTAATTTAATTTGAATGTTTTTACAGATTGGATTCAATGCAGAACATTCTTGGTAAGAGTTTATTTAAAAAATATTTTTTTCGAGTTCTGGTATTAAATAATTAAAAAAATTCTAAATTAATTGTTTTTATTTGTATAAATAAATTATATTTATTTCATTTCAGGACTTCGACAAAATTATTTTATGTATTTCATTTCGTTGATCATTTTTGTTCATAAATTGCTTTTAAAATATAATTAAAATTGCATTTTAACCATTTAAAAAGCATAAAAATATAAATTTCTACCATTTATAGGGCAGATGCAGCAATATTATCGCACTTGTGGGAGCTACTGATAACAGACGAGGATGATCCAAACCGGTAAAATAGATATTTTAAAACTTGTATAAATAATTATCTAGGTATACTGGCGCACGTTCGAAGCTGTTAGCTGTTCACCTTTTTTTTATTTTTTCTTCATGCTTGAATGTTTTGTGTATGTACATAATTAGGTGCATTTTGATTTTTAACTTTGGTTCTTGGCGTAGGGCGGATGCACCCGTCATGGGACATTTATGGGAGTACTGTATTGGTGACGATTTATATGATCGGTAATTTATTTTATTTTGATTTTTTTATTTTTTGAATTTTTTGACGTTTTAGTTTTGTTTTATTTGGTAGTATTACCATTTTTTTTCACTTTATTTATTTGCAAATTGTATCTAACATTGTTTGGATAAGGTATTTTGTTTAATTTTTTTCATATCGCACTAAATTCGCACTTGAAATAATTTGTTTTTTAATGATTTACGTAAATTGTAACTAATTTAAATATTTAAGTTACTTTTTTAATATAAACGCAAATTAATTTGTGACTAATTCAATTAAATAAACAACTATAAATGACCATAAATGTATATGGCTTAATTTTTGTATAATGCTTTGGCAGTTCTTTAATAGTTTCAAATAAAATATTTCAAAATTATTTAAAGTGCTTTTTATATTTTGTAGTTAAAAAAATGTGATGGTTCATAGTAATTTTATTTGAAACATCTGTAGATTTGTGCATCTTGTAATATTCCAATTAAAGTTATTATTATATTCTATTTTTTTAATAGTAAAAGCATTTTTAGCGAAGCTTTTGCTTGAAATGAGCTCTTAGTTATTGTTATTATTAAATGTTGCTATATTTTTTCAAACATATAAATATTTATATGTTTGAAATAATTTTCTTTTATATCTATTCTTTATTTCTTCTGCATATTGTAAACGCTTATTCCAAGCAATTAGCTTTTACAATATTTATTAATTTTCCCTAATACTAAATATTGTTATCAAAAATAGATACGACGAAAAAGGTAATGTTACTGGTAAGCCAGAAATTATCCCGACTCCACCAATTCGTTTACAATGGAACATTGATGCTGATTGTCAAAACGCGATTCAAAAATCTTTAAAAGTTGTTGACGATATTATTAAAGACGTCGATTTAAGAATTTATTTACACGATAATTACGGGAAAGGTTAGTTTTGTGTAAATAAACGGATGAATTAATTTTAAAAAATGATTGTAATGTATCTTTTAAAGGTTTTATGAAACAATGTAGAGTAAGTCCTGATGCGTATATTCAAATGGCATTACAATTAGCTTATTATAGAGATGCTGGTAAATTTAGTCTTACTTATGAAGCGTCTATGACAAGACTTTATAGAGAAGGTCGCACGGAAACTGTTAGACCTTGTACAATTGAATCCGCTGCATGGGTTAAAGCCATGGACGATAAAACAAAAACAACAGAAGAAAGAATACATTTATTAGACAGCGCATGCAAACAACATCAGGTTATTTAATAATTAATCATATTTCCATCGATAAATATTATTTTTTATTTATTCTTTTAACAGAAAGGTTACCAAGACGCTATGTGCGGTAAAGGCATCGATCGTCATTTATTCTGTTTGTATGTTGTTTCAAAATATTTGGAAGTAGATTCGCCATTTTTAAAAGAAGTTCTTAGTGAACCTTGGCGGTTATCTACTTCACAAACGCCGCATGGCCAAACTACTAAATTAAATTTGAAGGATCATCCAGATTGTATATCTGCTGGGGGTGGCTTTGGACCCGTCGCAGACGATGGTTATGGTGTGTCATACATCATTGCTGGAGAGGATATTCTGTTCTTCCATATTTCTAATAAACTTAGTTCTAAACAAACGGTAAATTCAATTAAAAAATGATAGATAATTGAAGGATTTTAATTTGAAAATTATTTACAGAGTTGTGGTCGTTTCGCAAAACAAATAGAAAGAGCTCTCAGTGACATGAGAAACCTCTTTATCGAATATAAAAAATTAAATGGTAAGAAAAATTAAGTAACAAAAAGTTAAACGATTTAAATTTAGAAGTCTTAATATAAAATAAAGTCTTTTATTCGCGTCTAGTAAGGTGTTAATCGTTTGGTATTGGTTATTATTTTCCTCTATTTTGTTGGTTGTTGTTTATTATAGTTATTAAGAGATTAACCCTTTTGTTAAAGCATTAAGAACATTTTTATTTCTTTATGTTTGTAAGTTTTAATTATTTATTTAACATTTCATGTTACTCGTATATTTAATTTTTACTTATTGTGTCATTATGTATTAAAATAATTTAAATTATGACGCGAAATTAATAAAAATCAAAATAAAAGTAACTTAAAATGTTTAATAAGTAATTTTTCAAACAAAGATGGCTGGTACATCATTTTATAAATACTTCCAAAATTTAAGACGAATTAATTTATTTTAAAATGGTTTTTATATCTAGGATTTGTATATATATAAAACTATTTTTAACGAATTTAGACAACTGAACTAGAATTTTTTTTTTTTTTGTGGAAAAAAAAAAGAATAAGATTTTATTTATATCAAATAACAGTACAATATTTGTATTGTGTAGTACATAAAAAGCGTTGTTGATCAGTCTAGTACGACTGACACAATTTAGATTTTTGTTGAATGATTGTAGATCTTTTTATTATTTTTTTAGACATTTTTCGGGTGTGAACTAGTGACCGTTTTAACTATTTTGTTTAATAACTTTTGTTTTTTCACTTACAATTCATAGTTTCAATTAATATTTTTTTTATTGTGCGGTTAGAACGTCAAAATGGCGGCTTGTTTTGTTTTTTGGTTAATTTAGAATCGTACTATTTTATTGTGATGAAGGTCTTTCTGGACATTGTAAGTGAAAAATACTATTAGTTTTATTAATAAAATGCAATTATCAATGCAAATAATATGAAAAACTTTGTTATCTTGCACATTATTAATGGATATAAACTTTTTGGTAAAAATATGTAAACATAAGCACAAATTTTCTACTTTAAGTACAAAATTGTAATCAAAATTTCAGTTATACTATAGATAATTTTTTTTAAAAAAAAAAAAAAAAAACATGTTTGCATATTTATACCTAAGGACTGAATAAGTTTAATTTATTTGCAGTCTGTGTATTAATTTTAATAGGGCAGTATTTAAATTTATAGATGCAATAACTTTTATTTTTATCATCATGATAAAGCACAGTTTTAGTATTTAATTTATAAAATAAAATTATTCCTATTGTACATGTACATATTTTTTATTTAGATAATTATAATTGTGATTATTTGGCAATTTTCGTTGTTAATTTTATTTATTATATTTTAAAAAACATTAAAATTATGATATAATCATCTAAAACTGTGTTTTTCAAAATTTTTTATATTGTCTAACAGGTTTATAAAGGATTATTCAAATAATATAAAAATATTTGTACAATACTTGTGCAAGTATATCTGTAAAATAAATTATACATATTTACATTATTTCTTATTAATATAAATGTATACACTTACAAGATATGTTCCTAACATTGGCATCTATGTTATATACAGTACTGCACATTGCAAAAATATTATTATACAATCACAGCACAGAAAATACCTTCCATAGTACCATTTCCTGATTCCTTTGAAAAAAATTTAAAAAAATCCCTTTGTTTTAATTTATTTTATTCAGGAGTTTACGTTAATTGTTAATATTGCTTTTGATTTACATAAAAATTAATTGTAGTTCGAAATAAAAATATTACGTATACAGCTTTATATATAACATCAATTGAAGCAATTAAAAATGAAATTAAACCATAATTACTATGGAAAGTACTAAAATGCAAAAATTTGAATTTTATGCATATTAAACTAAACCATTCCCTAATAACTATACAGTGCATTTTTTAACAAAATGATAAATAATCATTAATTCAAATGATTATTAAAATAAAATTTATATAAAGGACGTTTTTAATTGGACTAATATTTATATAAAATATTTTATACATACGAGATAATACAATTCTACTTACATTGAATATTATTTTAATTCAAAATATAATTTTCAAATTGTAAACCAATAAAAAACGCCCAAATAATAATGAGATATATTTATTTTCATAATAATAGTTCCCAATTCACTATATTTATTCACTGAATTCACAGTTTATTTTAAAAATAACAAAAATAAAGAAAAATATTTATATTAAAACTTGATTAAATGTTATTACAATAATTTGTTTTAATAATTTTATCACTTAAAATATAAACGAATTTATTTGAAAATTATGGAATTTATTTCATAATAAAAATGATCTACTCATATTTGGTGTTCATGCAAAATAAAATTATTATATTGAGCAGATCTAAAATATGGAAGATTTTATATTAAAAATTTAATGTTTTTATAAAGTGTAATTTAGTTAATTAATTTGATTATTTTATAATCACAATTCATCTTTAGATGTGACACTTCGTTTAGTTATAATTTCATCACCTTCACTTTTTTTATCTGTCCTATTTTCGTCTAATTGTGATATCACATTATGTTTTTCTTCACTAATAATTAAATCATCGTTTCCACGCCTTTCTAATTCTTTAATTATAGTTTTTTCTAATTCGTTTATAGATTCTAATAACGAATGGATTTTTTCTAATCGTATCTTCGATGATGTACCTTTAAAGTTTAATAATTCTAATAGAACCTCTTTATTCGGAACTAAATCTATAATTTCTTTTTCAGAATTCTCTGAAACTGTTGTTATTTTATTTTTATTTAATTCTGTTGATAATTCGCTTAAGAACCAATTTGTTTGTATTAATAAATCGTTTTGTTGTATATCTTCCTCTGTAGCACCACTTAAAGTTCTGTAATATATTTGTAGAACAGATACAGGAATAACGAAAACTTTATTATTATTTCCCATTAATGTAAATAATCCAATTCGAACGATTTTCCATTGAGAATAAATTGTTTCTGTAACGATATTTTCATCTGAATGTGCTTTAGTTATTTCGATTTGATCTTGACTTATAGTCGCTGTTAAATCCTCAAAAATAACAGTTTTTGTGAATGTATGTCCGGTGTGTTTAGTCAAGAAATCTTGGACGGATATTTTTAATTTTTGAAACATCGATTCTTCATTATTCGCGGGGATAATACCAAGTTTATCTGCTTTGTATTCACCTATAGTTACTTCAGTCATTGGATTATAAGTTAATGCTAGTAATAATTTATTAGCATCTTGCGCAAATAAGAAAACAACCGGTATTTTTATATCATCATTACCATCACCGAACATCGCAAACATAGAACTAGTTGCCGACGATGAACCAGGTGTGTTATCAATAACAATTCCAGCAATTGCACCGGCTTTTTGTATTTTCCGCGCTTTTTCAACAAACATACAATCACCGCGCTCCATAATAGCGATTTTACCTTTCATGCGTTCACTATTTTGTAAATCAGTGCACACGCGAAACGGTTGCGCGAATACTACATGACCTGATATTTTCTGGTCACCTTGAAGTGCACGGCCAAAATGCGAAGGCCCTGCATGGACAATCATTTTACGTTCGATACCGGTTGAATCACGCATTATAAAACTAACTGCTTGGGGTAGTGCGTCTGCTGTCTGCGATTGGAGTTCTACCATTTCTTGCATGAATAGGAGGCCTTCTTCAGCGTCTGATGGGGATCTTGCCTATAAAATACATACATTTTTAATAGGATGAGAAATAATATTACAAAACAAGCGATTTAAATAAAAATATTTATTTAAAAAAAATAATAATAATTACGAATATATATACAAAATTAAAATATAAAACTATTTACAACATTCCGATGAATAAGTACATAAAATGGACTAATTAAAGGGTTATACTACTATATATATATTTACATCTAAATTTAATTAAAAAATAGAATAACCCCTTAAGAACAAATCTATATACAAACTAAAAATTCACTAGTCATATCAAAAAAATAATTAAAAAGCTACAATGTCTTATCCATTAAATACGTGAAAATATCTATGCTTTATTAATAATNAATGTCTTTTATCCATTAAATACGTGAAAATATCTATGCTTTATTAATAATAATAAAGCAGTAAAAAGTGTTACAATACTTACACTCGAGAAAGCATGTAATAGTTGTATTCTTCCATCGTTTAAAGCAATTATATTAATACCCATATCTTTGATAATTTTCAAATGATTAACATTTGAAACTTGAAATTCAGGAGCAGTTAATCTTCGCTTCGCAGTCCTTCGAGGACACACCCCATCAACCATATTCTTCAAAGGTTTCCTCACAGATTCAGGGAATAAATGCAGACTATTCGGACACGACCGAGAAAACTCGGAATCATCTAATTCATCATCGTCTAATAAATTTTTCGATGAATTCGAATGCGACGCTAAACTCAACGGCAGTAAATGAGCTTCAGTTGTGAATAAAAATTCATCTAAATCTAACACAAGTTCTTCGGGATCCGCGAATAATAAAAACAAATATTTAAACGTTTCCGCGAGGACGAATGAGTCCATACGATCTTCATGTTTCCCTGTTCGGACATCGTTTACAGCGGCGTAGCCGCAAGGAACTCGCGCGTATTTTTGTAAACTTTTTAAAACGTTTTTACCGACTTGTAGATAATACGGATCGTTTGTTGCGGTGTATAAAAAATATGTTGATTCTAAAAATTCCGGGCGTAATGGATGTTGTCCCCAATGTACTTGAAAATCGGTTGTGAATGCTTCTGGGATAAAATTGTGGCGTTGCATCACTTGGTATAACATTTCGTGGGTTTCTACAGCTGGTTTTATATCACCTTAAATTTAAATATAAGTATAAATATTATATTATTGTTTATATGTCGTAATATATACCTTTAAGAACTTGTAAACCAGGCCAAAAGGCTAATAAAGCATCCATATAATTCCTGGAATTTGTATGAGGACGATGCATATGAACATCTAACAACATAGGTCCTTGACTAATATATTTCATAACAGCAGTATAATGTTTATTAAACCTCGTTAAATATTTATCATCTCCTAATAAAATATACGCTTTCAAACAATACTCATAATACGAATCAATTCCAGCTCCAACCCCCGAATCCCTTCTAACCCAGTCTCCCGAATGTACATTTAAAACAGTTCCCATAAGATCCGAACTTCTATGCCTCATTTTCCATAATTCATCCATTGCGCGTTGCGCCTTTTCTTCGAAAATTGGTTCTCCTGTTAAACGCGACAATGCAGCCATCTCGAGAATAATTGTTCCAGCACAAGCTGTACATGTTTCACGAAATGATTCTAATTTATCGTTTTTAATACCGTGTTTTAAATTTATCTGAAACATATAAATTATTTTTACTTTATGATAAATGTATGATAATTTTATCACCTTTTTTTTTTCAAGGTAATATTATTTATGATTCATAATATATAAAATGAACTAACCCTAGCGTAAGGTATTCCTGTTGTTGTATTAAAAGCTGGAAGTAATCTATATCCTAAATCTTTCGCCATATCTAATAATTCTCCTTTATACCACGGCATTATCCCAGCGCGTTGCTGTAAATATTCCGCTAAAATATGCGCCGAAAGAAGTCCCCTAAAATACAAAAAATAATTAAAAATAGTAACTGTTAATTAGGTAAATAACGAACCCGAGCATACGAATATTTGTTTCAAAAACTGATACCACAATATCGTTATCAAAGGAAACGTCTCGAATAACTAATTTTACAGCATGTTCGAATTCTTCGAAATCACCTAACACAACTAATGTGTCTAAGGTGTCGACTAACGTCAAAGAAAAACTGAAAATGAAACATATGGATTAGAAATTAAGTTGTTTATTGTTTTGATTCGAAACGTACTTTCCCATAGCATCGTCGATGTCCCCACGACTGGGGCCTAGTCCTCTATAACGCCCGGAACAACTTAAAGGCATTAATTCGTCTGCTGGATAAGCATTTTCCATGTAAGCCCTATATGCGTGATAAAACATATCTCTAGCTTCTTCCCTAAAATGGTGTCACATTAAATTTGAAGTCTAACTTAACTAACTTACAAATAACTTACTTTAACTCCTGCCTTTCTTCTCTAGACATGATTTTAGTTTCAACTGAGCTACATAGCTCAAAATAATAAGGAAGCAACACGAATATAAGAATGTTTTGAAATAAATAATACTTAAACCAAATCATTTTGTGTCATGTAACAATATGAAAATATTAAATAAAAAACTAATTGTCAAGAAAAACGTTCAAAGTTAGAAAACCACAAAAACATATTGCGTGTCAAACGTTATCTGTCAAATTTCCTATTTACATGAATCGTTCCTTGCTAATCCAGTGTTGGATTCAGTTGTAATTACATTGATGAACCAGATGCGATGAATTTTACATTTGTTCAATACCAAAATATATTTATAATGCACATGAACTAATAATTTAAATTAAATAATTAGTATAAGTTCATTAAAAAGTCATTTTTGAAGGTGGAGTCCACTACCAATCACAAAAGCACACTTTGCGTAAAAAGAATTATCCTACGATATCCCTTCATACTCCTTTTACAACTATCAGCTGACTGCATGGGCGTTGAATATCTTTAATAATTTTAAAAATGATTATTTTATAAATTATTCTTTATGTTTTTAGAATAAAACAACAAAAAATATAAATAACATTAGGGAATTATTTGTAATAGCGTTAAAAATAAAACATAGCTTAAATAATTATTTGATTAAATTTAAAAATGGTTGTCGGACGACTATGATACATATCATTTTATATAAAATATAATTTACGTTTTACTTTCGACTTAAATATATTCTATTGAATTTGCATTAATTATTCTATTATAAATTGAAATTTAAATAAAAAAATGATGACTATAATTGCATTATTTCTAAGTCCCTTGACAACAGCTGTTTTCTGTCATGTCAATTTTGTCACAGATCAACAAATGACATTAGCAGTAAATTTTAAGCTATTTTACAGATTTTTATTTATTTTTTTGGTACAAAATGCGTAATGTTATATTAATATTAAGGTTATTTATGAATGAAAGTCAGATTTTTTCAAAAACGTCCACATTGGTAATGCACAAGTGATATGGGAGGTTATAGTAAATCCACAAAAATTTTATTAAAAATAGCAACTTACGCTATGCGTTTGTGGACGTATTCTGGAGTCACATTCGTTAGTTGCTTTATATTATATTATTTATATGGTGGTTTATTAGCATTTTTATTACTTGTTTTCGCAGCTACAGGTAACTAATTCATGTTTCGTAGAAATAAAACTATTTTTATAACTTAAAACTGTTTATTTTCAATTATATAATATGATTTATGAGTTTTTTAAATATTGGTATTAAGTTAAATACATGGGAAACATATTTTAGGCTTATTATATAATGCCGAAGATAAGTTATTATACCATCCAGAATTACCAAGCCATTCCAGAGTATTTGTTCCTATACCATCTATGTATGGACTCCCCTATGAAAATGTTTATGTCCGAAGCTCCGATGGTGTCTTATTGCACATGTTTTTCGTAAAACAAACACCTGAAAGAATGCACCTATGTCCGACAGTTGTATTTTTACATGGAAATGCAGGGAATATGGGTCATAGATTGCATAATATTGTTGGACTATACAATAATTTGTGCTGTAATATTTTAATGCTTGAATATAGAGGTTATGGTTTATCAGAGGGTTCACCTAGCGAAGAAGGGCTTTATATAGATGCGAAAACATGTTTAGATTATTTAAGCACAAGAAGTGATATTAATCACGCGGAAATTATTGTTTTTGGGAGATCATTAGGTATAATAAATAAACTAGCATTTGTTTTTAGAAGCAATACGCAATAGCATTTGTTTTATTTATAGGAGGTGCTGTTGCTATTGATCTTGCTTGTAGACCAGAGTATTTTAAAAAAATTTGGTGTGTAATTGTAGAAAATACGTTCACAAGTATTCCAGAAATGGGTAAAGTTCTTTTAAGTTGGAGAATGCTACAGTACCTGCCGTTACTATTTTACAAAAATAAAGTAAGTCCCATTAAGTTTTTTTGTTAATCATCAATTTCTAAAACTAAGTCCGCGGATTATTAATCGATTTAAGTCAATGAAGTTGTTGGAAAACAGCGTTATAGGAGGGTGGTTATAACTTTCGCTTCGCGTTATTAGAGTACCGTGTTATAGGAGGGTTGACTGTAAAATATGTTTTCGTTTACGTATTAAAGTACCGAGTAAATATAACAATTTATTTACATACATATTAAAATTTTAATTATTTACTATATAAAAACCTATTTTCGTATTGGTCGGATATGTGGGGCGGAGGAGTCCGGATAAAAAACGATACTAAGTAAAAGCTTATTTTTACATACTTTACATGTTTGTGTGATTTATCAAATTAATTTTGAAAATATTTTAATGAATGTTAGCACAAAAATCTTTTATATTAATAATAAAAGCATACCATTTCTTTAAATAATATATTTAAATGTTGACTTTTAATGTGCACTTATTTATTTGTTTCCACGGTGATTTCAATTTATAATAATATAATAGTGATATTATACTGAAAATAAATATTCGTTTTTCTAGTTTTTATCGTTGAAAAAAGTAACAAAATTACAAACACCAACTTTGTTCATATCCGGGTTATCAGACACATTGGTACCTCCTAGAATGATGTCAGAACTGCACTCTAGATGTAACAGCGAGCGAAAACAATTATTGCAATTAACAGCTGGGACGCACAACGAGACATGGACTGTACAAGGCTATTATCATGCAATTAATGTTTTCTTGACAAATTGTAAATTAGAGCAAAACACAGAAAATATCACCAACGAAACGATACCATTATTACAACAATTAAAAAGCAAAATACATGACGTATGATAAAAACCATTTTGTGATTTGCATATTTAACGTCCTATACATTTTTTAAATATTATTTTTACTATGTAGATATTTAAATATTTATTTAATTTTTGATGGAAATAATACTTTTACATTGAAGCACTTTTATTATTATTATTTATTATATATTATAGTGACTGAAATATTTCATGCATTTTCTTCAAGTGTCTTAAAACTTGCAATATATAAATAATGTATAGTTTCTTTAACATAATTTACTTTAAAATAATAAAATGAAAAATTCTATATGTATGTATATTATGTTGATGAAATTTAATTGGAATGCATTGTAAATTTGTACAGTGTATAAAAATTGTCTTTCTTTATGAATTAATGTCAAATATTAATACAATAAAGTGTGAATAAGTAATTTTATAATTATTTGTATGTATAACATTTTGATATACACTGTATTAGGAATTCCTTTTGTCCATCGACCTTGTAGTACTGTCAATATGACGTAAGTGAACGTAACCAAAAATCCTTTTCGATTTCCTCACATGTCGTCGACGATGGCTGATGCAACGGATGCACAAGTTTTGCAAAACGGGGGTGATGCACCACCTCAAAAAACAGCCAAACAGCTTGAAAAAGAAGCTAAAAAACAAGCTAAACTTGATAAACTAAAACAAAAGTTAGAGAAACAAAGTGCTCAGCCAAAAAAAGAAAATACTGAGGTATGTTATTAGACCATATGTGTTTGACGTTTGAGTTAGAAGTTTGTTTTTAACAGAAAAAAGATAAGAAAAAGGATAAGGAACCGAAAGAAGTTGCTGTTTATACTAGTGACACTCCTGACGGGGATAAAAAGGATATAACATGTCCTATGCCTGATGCTTATAGCCCGAAATATGTTGAAGCTGCTTGGTATAGTTGGTGGGAAAAACAAGGATTTTTTAAACCAGAATATGGCGTAATTATTACATTATTTTCTTCGTAACATGACATTAAATATTTTAAATTTAATTGTAGAGAAAATCCGTTTCGGAACCAAATCCAAAAGGTACATTTATGATGGTAATACCTCCACCAAATGTAACTGGCTCCTTACATTTAGGCCATGCACTTACAAATTCCATTGAAGACGCAATTACAAGATGGTCAGTTATTTATTTCATACTAAATTAAATTAAAACTAATATATTATTTGTTAGGAATCGAATGAAAGGCAAAACTACATTATGGAACCCAGGTTGTGATCATGCTGGTATTGCAACACAAGTTGTTGTAGAGAAAAAAATCTGGAGAGAAGAACAAAAAACAAGACATGACATCGGAAGAGAAAACTTTATAGAACGTGTATGGAAATGGAAAAACGAGTAAATATAAACATATTCAATTTAAACTACATTAAAACTAATTTTAAAATTTTCAACAGAAAAGGTGATAGAATTTATACGCAACTGCGTAAACTAGGTTCATCTTACGATTGGAGTCGGGCTCGTTTTACGATGGAACCAACTTTATGCCGCGCTGTAACTGAAGCATTTGTACGATTACACGAAATGGGATACATCTATCGTAATAATCGATTGGTTAATTGGTCATGCACTTTAAAATCTGCAATTTCTGATATTGAAGTCGATAAAGTCGACTTACCTGGAAGGACTTTCTTGTCAATTCCTGGTTACGACGATAAAGTTGAATTTGGTGTTTTAGTTTCCTTTGCATATCAGGTAAATCTTAAAATATTAATTTAAATATTTAGAAAATTATTTGCGTAATTTATTGTAGGTTGAAAATTCAGATGAAAAAATTATTGTAGCAACAACTCGTGTAGAAACAATGTTAGGTGATACCGCGGTTGCAATTCATCCTGAAGATGAACGATATAAGCATCTTCATGGTAAATTTGTTGTACATCCATTCTGTGATAGAAAAATGCCGATTGTTTGTGATGAGTTTGTTGAACGCGAGTTTGGAACTGGTGCTGTTAAAATTACTCCAGCTCATGATCCTAACGATTATGAAGTTGGTAAGCGGCATGACTTACCGTTCATTACCATATTTGATGATAATGGTTATATTATTGGTGATTACGGTAAATTTACTGTAAGTTTTCTTGGAATTTTTAACATAAAAACACTTGTATTATATTTATATTTCGTCTAACAGGGAATGAAACGCTTCCAATGTCGTAAAGAAATTCTTACCGCTTTGAAAGAAAAAGGTTTATATATTGAAACTAAAAGTCATGCAATGGTTGTACCAATTTGTAGCAGATCTAAGGATATTGTTGAGCCTTTGATTAAACCACAATGGTATGTTAAATGTGATGAAATGGCGCAAAAAGCTATGGACGCAGTCAATTCAGGAGAATTGAAAATTATTCCTGAACAACATAATAAAACCTGGTTCCATTGGATGGAAGGTATTAGGGATTGGTGTGTGTCTAGACAATTGTGGTGGGGACATAGAATTCCTGCTTATTTTGTTTCAATTCAAGATGCTCCTGCAGGAAATGTAAGTTATTCATTTATTTAATTTAAATAAAATATCTAACAAAATCGTTGTTTTTTAACGCGGCTAATAATAATCCAGGAAGTAAGTTAATTATATTGAATTAATTAAATACATTAACGTATTAAATGATTATT
Source organism: Pogonus chalceus (assembly GCA_002278615.1). NCBI lineage: Eukaryota > Metazoa > Arthropoda > Insecta > Coleoptera > Carabidae > Pogonus > Pogonus chalceus. Next base: position 10,260 of record NEEE01007219.1, on the reverse strand, counting down.
TAATAGGCTACTGATAACGACTATTGGATATCAGCGCGTTCCAAAGAAGAAGCTCTTTCAAAAGCAGCTAAAAAATTCAACGTTCCAGAATCTAAAATATCATTAAAACAAGATGATGATGTTCTCGATACTTGGTTCTCATCTGCCCTGTTTCCATTCTCTATTTTTGGATGGCCTGAAGAAACTGAAGACCTAAAAGTTTTCTACCCAGGAACTTTGCTAGAAACTGGACATGATATCTTATTCTTCTGGGTAGCACGAATGGTATTCTTTGGCCAAACTTTACTAGGTAAATTACCATTCAAAGAAATTTATTTACATCCTATTATCCGAGATGCTCATGGCAGGAAAATGAGTAAATCTTTGGGAAATGTAATTGATCCAATGGATGTAATTAACGGTATTACACTTGAAGATTTACATCTTCAATTACTTGATAGTAATTTAGATCCTAAAGAAATCGATAGAGCCAAAGAAGGACAAAAACAAGATTATCCTAAAGGTATTCCAGAATGTGGTACCGACGCGTTAAGATTCGCTTTGTGTAATATGTGTCAAGGTCGGGATTTGAACCTTGATATTCTTAGAGTGCAGGGTTATCGACATTTCTGTAATAAATTATGGAATGCAACTAAATTTGCCTTAACTTATCTAGCAAATGGATTTACCATGAATGTAACTGATAATAAATTGATTGGTAATGAAAGTCCAATAGATTTATGGATTTTAAATCGTTTGGCGGTAACAGTTGAAGATTGTAATAAAGGTTTTGAAAATTACGATTTTCCATTGGTAACTGGAGCATGTTACAACTTTTGGTTGTACGATTTATGCGATGTTTATTTGGTAAAACTAGTAAAATTAAATTTAAATATTTTTTTTATTAATTTAATTAAATTTTTAGGAATATTTAAAACCAGTTTTCCAATCTAACGATGCATCTGCAATTTCTACCGCTCAAGTTACATTATACAGATGCTTAGAAATGGGATTAAAATGTTTATCACCTTTTATGCCGTTCATCACTGAAGAACTCTTTCAACGTTTACCCCGTCCAAATGCTGATAAAATCCCAAGTATTTGTATTGCTTCCTATCCTGATTCCGAGACATGTCCTTGGAAAGACGATAATATAGACCAAGAAGTCGCGTTTATTCAAAAAATTGCTAAAGCCATTCGATCAGCAAGATCAGATTATAATTTACTTAATAAAATTAAAACTGAAGGTATTTTAATTATTATTTTTAAATAATATTTTTTAAATTAATTTTATTTAATTTATTTCAGCGTATTTATTAGTGAAAGATGATTGGGTGCAAAAATATTCATCAGCATTATGTACCCTCGCGTATTGCTCCAAAATTGAGTTTAACACTCAAGCTCCTGTTGGTTGTGCTATTTTAACTGTTTCTGATAAATGCGAGGTCCATTTATTGTTAAAAGGATTCATTGATCCAGCAAAAGAATTAGAGAAAATTGTTAAAAAACAAGAACAATTAAAAGATACCAAAACTAAGCTTGAACAAACTATGAACGCTGAAGATTATGCTGTTAAAGTTCCAGAAAAAGTAAGAGAAGCTAATGATCAGAAGTTATCACAGACTAATACTGAATTAGAAAGACTAGAAAAGGCAATTGAAACTCTAAAACTCATGGATTAGATACCAATTTTTAGCTAATTTATATTATTTATGTTATAAATTTAAACTATTTATATGGTGGTTTGTAATTTGTAGCATTTGAGCATTTTNGACATTGGTTTGCAAATGGCGAGTATAATCGGTTTCTTGCCGCTTATTCTATAATTTATTTTGTTTGCTATATTACGTATGACGTGGATATAAACAAATATTTAAAATATTGTTTATTTGCCTCAATATAAATTATTTTCCTATTTGTAAGAATAAATAAAATTCATAAAAATGGACCCGAAAGGCTTTTTAAATACATGGTGTCAAAAAAATAAAACTGATATCAATTTTGATACTCGAGCTACTGGTAAGTTAATTATTTTACATTGAAATGAATATTTGTTTAATTATTTATATATTAGGGCCGAAACACCGACAACGCTTTTTATGTGAGTGTCGCATTGATCAATTCGATTACATTGGAGTTGGGAACTCTACAAGCAAAAAAGATGCTCAAAGCAACGCTGCACGAGATTTTATTAATTTTCTTGTAAGACAATCGCATATTAGTCCATCTGATGTACCAGCAGAACATCTTCCTGCTGGAACAAGTGATAATATAGACGCTGGAAATGGAGCATCATCTGGTGCATATATACATTTTTATTTTATCGAACGTATTTTCTTATTTAAGTATTATTTCAGTATTTATCCCTCCAAAACCTGTTTTCAAAGATGGCATGGGTCCCAACGAATTGGGAGAAGCCTATCGACCGTACCGTGACGATAATCAATCGGGATCATGGGATTATAAAGAACGCATGCAACAACAAGCTAGAGTTGAAGAGGCTGAAGATTTGGACATGAATGCTGCAATACATGGAAATTGGACTGTTGAAAATGCTAAATCTAAACTTCATCAATTTTTACAAAGCCATAAAATTAATACTGATTATAAATATAAATCTGTCGGCCCTGATCATACTAGGTAAAATTACTAATCAGTGTCGAAATGTTTATTTTATATATGAAGTTTTGAATTTAGTTGATTGGAAATACTAAGTTTAAAATTTCGTTGGATGTTTTGAAAATGACTGGTTTGTTCTAAATATGTTTGTCTAATTCATACAATTGATGATTGAAATAATACGTTTATCTGCACCCCCTTTCACCCCAGAAAAGTTTTTATTTAAATTTTAATAATTGGCAAAATCATCTGATTGCATGAATGAAATTGATATTTTAAAAACGATTGAGTAAAGTAGAAGAACCATGTCAAAACGTATTTTGTTTACAAGACGTAGTGCAATCATGAATAGTTATTGGTTACACAATGTCTTGAAATTTTTTTATTTAAACATTTTAAAAGAAACAAAATAGACGGACAGAGTTCAGTTGCATTATTGTAGAATTATCTAACAACTATTTTGTTGTTATTAGTATTCGCAGCTGGATTCTCTGTTCGTCATGTATTGTTTCTACGGTCAGGACCCTACAATAATTACATACGCGCCTTATTAGCTCATTTATTTGGCAATTCAACGAAGGTAAGACTTTAATTAAATAAATTAACTTTTAACTAATACATTGTTCAAAATGTCTAACATTTTTTTAATATAAATATCAATGTTTATTTATTTTATTCGGATTAAATTAAAAGTTCCTACAAAATAAAATCTTTATAGGAGCTTTGTGGCTGAAATGAGTTTCTATGTTCAAAAACTCGGTCGAACAGTGCACGGCCGCGATACTGGTTCAAACAAGCAATCAGCAAGTAAATCTTGCGCGTTATCAATCATCCGCCAACTGTACCATCTTGGTGTAATCGAAGCTTACAGTGGAACATTAAAAAAAGAAAAATCTGGCAACGAAATGAAACCATACGAAGTTGCAGTGGCACCTGAACTAATCGATAAAATAAAAGATTGTTTAGAAAATCTGCAGATAAAACCAGTTACTATTGAAGAAACAAATCCAGAGGTGATATCGCTATTGAGTAATCATGTATTAGATGATTTCTTAGCGAGTAAACCACAAGCCGCTGGTGTAGTTCCATGGTCACCTCCTCAACCAAACTGGAATCCCTGGACTGGGTGTAATATCGACGAAGGGCCACTTGCTAACTTATCTTTAGAAACATTAAGTGATCAATTATTAGCTGATTCACGCCAAAAAACTCAAAATAGCACTGAGTATCAACAAAGCGTTAAAAAACGGGCAACCCTTCCAGTTAACACCATGAGATCTAAATTAATGGAAGCAATAAACGATAACTCAGTTGTTATAGTACGAGGAAATACAGGTTGTGGTAAAACAACACAAGTCTGCCAGTTTATTTTAGATGACTACATCGCGTCCGGGCAAGGAGCCTGGTGTAATATCGTAGTAACACAACCCCGAAGAATTTCAGCTGTGTCTGTGTCAGAACGCGTTGCTGCGGAAAGATGTGAACCAATTGGTGAAAGTGTTGGTTACAGTGTACGATTTGAATCAATCCTACCGCGTCCATATGCCTCAGTACTTTTTTGCACCGTTGGAGTCTTACTTCGCAAACTTGAAGCAGGGCTACGCGGTGTTTCACACGTAATTGTTGATGAAATCCATGAGAGAGATGTTAATTCTGATTTTATCATGGTTGTTTTGAGAGATATGATCCATTCTTACCCTGATTTAAGGGTAATCTTAATGTCAGCAACTATTGATACTAGTTTATTTTCTACTTATTTTAATAATTGCCCTGTACTTGAAATAACTGGACGCGCGTTTCCAGTCCAACAATATTATTTAGAAGATTGTATTGAAATGACTAAATTTGTTCCCGTCGATGATGGAAGAAAACGACGCGGTGGTGGAGCGGACGATGAAGATTTTATTGGAGCTGACGACGCTGAAGAAAATTTAAATAAGGTAAGTGCAAAATTTCAAATATTTATTCCAAGTCTTAGAAAATTGAATCGTTATAGATTACGAAAGGAACATACAGTGAACAAACTGAAACTGTTTTATCAAAACTTAATGAAAAAGAAGTTAGTTTCCAATTATTAGAATCCTTATTAAATTATATTGTAAGTTTAAATATCCCAGGAGCTGTTTTAGTATTTCTTCCTGGCTGGAATTTAATATTCGCTATAATGAAATTTTTGCAACAACATCCAACATTTGGCAATTCCTCCCGTTTTATTATTATACCCTTGCATTCGCAATTACCTCGCGAAGACCAACGTAGAGTATTTGCGCCTGTACCTTCAGGAGTTACAAAAATTATCTTAGCTACAAATATTGCTGAAACATCTATTACAATAGATGATGTTGTCTTTGTAATCGATAGTTGTAAAGCAAAGATGAAAATGTTTACTTCACATAATAATATGACTAGCTATGCAACAGTTTGGGCTTCTAAAACGAATTTAGAACAACGAAAAGGTCGAGCAGGTCGTGTACGACCCGGATTTTGTTTCCATTTATGTACCCGTGCTCGATATGAAAAATTAGATGAACATATGACCCCAGAAATGTTCCGAACACCGTTGCATGAACTTGCGTTGAGTATTAAATTGTTACGGTTAGGATCAATTGGTCAATTTTTAAGTAAAGCTATTGAACCTCCACCACTTGACGCAGTTATTGAAGCAGAGGTCTTATTACGTGAAATGAAATGTTTAGATCAAAACGATGAGCTAACTCCCTTAGGACGGATTTTAGCGAAATTACCAATCGAACCGCGTTTGGGTAAAATGATGGTATTAGGATGTATTTTTATGTGCGGCGATGCTCTTGCAACAATGGGCGCAAACTCAAGTACTTTCCCTGAGATTTTTACCTTAGACTACGGTAGAAAACGATTAAGTTATCATCAAATTGCATTAGGAGGAGAAAGACACTCAGATCATGTTGCAATGCTCCGCGCTTTTGAGTTATGGGATCAGGCACGGCAAGGTGGGGAAGATGCTGAATATTCATTTTGTGAATACAAGGGATTAAGTTTACCAACTTTACGGGTTACTTGGGAAGCTAAACGACAATTACAAGATATTTTAATTGGAATTGGATTCCCGGAAGAAACAATGACTCCACAGCATTTAGAAATTGTCGGGCCTGATCCTAAGCTTGATATGATTATGGCTCTTATGTGTATGGGATTATATCCAAATGTTTGTTATCATCAAGGAAAACGAAAAGTAAATTATTATTTATTCACCAAAATAAATAAATAAATAATTTAAATATTTTTTTAAGGTATTAACAACAGAGTCCAAAGCTGCATTAATACATAAAACGTCAGTTAATTGCAGTAACCAAGAAATACAGTTTCCATTCCCATTTTTTGTGTTTGGAGAAAAATTACGAACCAGAGCAATTTCCTGTAAACAAATGACCATGGTTACACCAATTCATTTGTTATTATTCGGCTCTAGAAAGGTAGAATGGACAGAAGGAGTAGTTCGATTAGATAATTGGATTAATTTAAAAATGGACCCTAAAGTCGCTGCTCAAATTGTCGCTTTGCGACCAGCTTTAGAAGGGTTGGTTATTCGAGCTTCCCGAGATCCGGAGCAGGTATTTTTATCTTTTAATTTTCGTAATAATTTATGACATTCATTTATTATTTTTTACAGGTCTTAGAACTGAGTCCACTCGATGTAAAAGTACTTAATGTAATCCGCGATTTATGTAAACTTCGAGCAGGGTGTCATGGCATTGAAATACCCGCGAGCACGCCACTGCGTTCAATGGGACGGCGTCCACCAAGAGGGCATTCATTAGACGGTTCAAGTCCGGCGAAATTTGGCCGTGGTGGTAGTTTTAGAGGTGGTTTTGGTGAGCGGGGTGGTTTTCGAGGTGGTTTTAATAGAGGTGGTGGTTTTGGTAGAGGTAATGGTTTTGGTGGTGGTCGGGGTGGTTTTAGAGGACGAGGTGGTTTCAGAGGTGGTAATAATTGGAATAGAGGGGGTTTTTAAATATGTGTAATTACTAGCATTTAAATTTTTAATAAGTAAATGTCGTTTATTTGTTTTTTAAATGTATTGTGTAAAATTATTGTAAAATGTCATTATTGTACCTAGGATGTGTTCTTAACCAAATTTGTTTTGTATTATTTTTTATATACAAACAATTGTATATTATTAATTTAAAATAAACAATTTTAAATTATCTTTTTATGTACTACAATCTAATATATGTTAGTGTGTTTTTAGGGGTTAATAAAATAAGACAAAATATTAATTATCATTCATTTATCTTTAATTATGTATCACAGCTACATGTCTAGGTTTTTATATGCACATAATTTCTTTTTAAAATCGAATTTGTAAAGTTTATACCTGAATAGATTCGAAGTTCCAATACATATATATTTTTAAAATTATAACAAAATTTACATAAATTGTTTTAAACAATAATTCATAAAAAGAAACAAAATATACAAACAAATGAATATAAAATATATGTATGTAGATGATACAAAATATTATTTGACATCACATTAAAAATCTACATAACATTATTTTTTATCAATAAAAATAAAATGTAATGTTATTTTTATTGATATTAAAATTACAATAAATAATTCAATGAATTAATTATTATAGAAAGCATTTTAAAAAACTTTAAATAAAATAAAGCATAAATTCTTCTTAAATATTAATTTTTAATAATTTAATAATAAAATTTGTTGTTTATATTCCACTTTAAACATTGATATGTTATCAAAATTTATACATTTCATTCTGTTCAGTAGCAAAATCACATTTATAATAAGAATATCAATCTTGTTCTACCATGAAACTTACATAATTATTTACTAATTTCGGATACTTAATATAAGTCTTAGAAGATTTTTTGGTTAATTTAAATATCCACTATTCAAAAGTAGTCCATTTATTTTGAGATTTAACCGTACTTGTAGGAAAAGAATTAAAATTCATTGTATTAGAACAAGAATTACTATTATTGCTATTAAACTTAGCACTAATACTGTTAAAATCTAGTCCGTACTCTTGTAGTAAATCAAGATCGTTGTGAATTGGTTCTTGGGGTTTATTTTCTGTTTTATGANAATAAGTATCTACAATAGATGCATTCAATTATCTACAAAACTACATATAAATTAATAACTATATTACGCGAAATTTTTAAGTTAATCTCATTCTAAAATTACCTTTCGTCTAGGCGAATAAACAGGCGGTTCCAATTTTACCATATCAATGCTATTATTTGAAGCTACAAGAAACACTGCATCCCCGTTTTCATTTTGCCCACCACCAACAACGAATGGTGTTGAGCCAAATAAATCCCGTGGCGGGGTAGGCCGCGGAGGAACAGGTGGACTTGTGTTAAAGACATCATCCGGTGGGGAATTATCCCCAAGCAATAGTAAAGAATTTGGTGAAGATTGGCTCATTTGATCAAAGAAATTTTTATTTGGTGTATCAAATGAAGAAGTTGATAAGAAAGAATTATTTAGCGAGGTGTATGAGTATTTATTAGAAGTAATATCAGATGGTAGAAGGGAATTTGTATTAGGGGATGATAATAGGGCGCCGGAACGTAAACGGGTTGAGGAATTCGCGGCCCACCCGTCGGGACTTGTGCTGGTGTTGTGTTTGAAGCTTTCTAGACTGCGTACGGGCTTAAGCTGTAATATGGGATGAAACTACATTGAATGAAAGGTAAATATTACAACTATACATTTCATTTAAATCAAAAATAATTAAAAATACATCAAAAATCATAAAGGAAATAACAAATATATAGTTGTATTAAAGTTTAGAAACATAAAATCTAACAATAAGAAAATGATAAAACGAATAATAGTGAGTTTAGTAACAAATAAAAAACACAGATTACAAGTGCATAACACAAACAATGCAAATAAAAATAGAATAAAAGAATAGCAAATAAAGAAATTTAAACTACATACAGATCTATCAATTGGTGGCGATTCATTAGGTAAAATTTCTTCAGGTTGTAATTGTAATAAATCCTTTATTTCAGTTAGTAAATCCATTGTTGGTATTTCAAGTCCTGGAGTCGCGCTATGCGACCTATCTGGTGTGTCTGGAGAGCAGGGATTTGATGAAGGGCTTAAAGGACTATACGGTCTGGAATCATGTAACATTAATTGGTAATTAATTGCAATAGATACATTTGTTAAAAAAGCGGAAAGATATTTATAGTGTACGACATATTTTAAATGCAACATTTACTAAGTTAAAGCTAAATTAATTATTACATTAATTATAAACATAAATAACGTAATTTTAAACGAAAAACTACTTAAATATATTAATTACTGTTTTTTATAATACATAAATTAGTAGATAAATGAATAGTACTATACATTACTAGTTTTCGAAATGGCGAAAGGTGAAATAATTTTTGACGTTAAACGTTTTTTTTACGTTGTTTTTCGTTAAAATAGTGTTAAATATACGTTTTAAATAGTGTTTTGTTAATTATTAACGGTTTTAAACATAAATTATAACTATAACATATGATTATTATCATTATTTTTGCTAAAATTGTATTTTAATATTTCGTTTTTGAATTTAACAAATATGTTAATACATATTTTATTTGTCTCATAGATATATTCAAAATTAATTAAAAAGTGTTATTCAACACATTGCCAATTAAAGAATCATATTATAAAGCGGCTACGCATAGGCGCTATAGGCAGTGTGTGGTGAACTCCCGCGCGGTGAACATGTATTTACTTGTGAAGTGACTATCATCAAGTGTAGCTGTTCCCGAAGGACCATCAACATATCAACATGTGTTTTAAAGGTATTGTGACTATTTAATCAATTTATATATGTATGTACCTTTCAACATTGGCGCTCATAAAACTTTTTTCCTTCCGATAACTTGTTTTCGGTATACCAAATGTAGTTAAAGGTCTTCGTTTACCAGTTGGAGAATTAGGAGCTGATCTGGGTTTATCAGCGCCTTCTACATAAACGCGCATACCACGTTCCATATATTCAGGCCCTTGACTTTCCCGAAATTTTGATTTTAAACCCTTATATGCACTTTTCATCCCTTTACCACCTTCTCTAACCTGGAATTATTTTTTAAATTAATTCATATAATGGGATACGAGTTAATTTATATTGGGGTTGTTATTAATTTTGATAAAATTATAATAAATAAATGATACTTCGATAATTTTGCGTTTATTAAATAAAAATAATTTTAAATTAATACAAAATATATTGCAAAAGTCAGTCTTATTATTATTATAAATTTTGTTAATTTCTTATTACTATACTAACGAAATAACTTCTACACGAATTATTAAAATATTAGAAACAATATATTATTTAATACCATTAAAAATACATATTTAACATAAACAATAGAAATATTCAATTTATTAAAAAAATTACGTCCATATAATAAAAATTACGTAGAATTTCGACGTTTACGTGATAATTTTTTATAACGAAATCGTTTCTTTTTTGAACGTTTGACAAAATACAAACGGATAAACCCAAAAGCCCCACTCACCGATTTAACAGCGGTCTTGACGGCTGGGTTCGCCTGAAAAGCAAAAAAAACACACCCTTAAAAATTTGATAAGCCACTCCACAAAACAAAACAAAATAAAATACCAAAAAAGCAACAATAA
>NEEE01007218.1:0-10276 GCA_002278615.1 Pogonus chalceus | reverse complement strand
TTTCAGATCAAAGCAAATAATAAAGAAATATAACATATTTTAACAGTTTACAATGATAAATGTTTAAAAAAAAATTAAAAACTAAGATAAACTAAAAATTTCTTTTAATTTTATTTAAATTAAAAACATATATTTTTATAGTTTCATATATTTTTGGAGTATTAAACTAGATGTAAAGCTTTAAATTAAATAAATAAATTTTAGAAAGTTTGAAAATACTATTTTATAAAACAATAAAAATATTTAAATGGAATTGCTTAATAAATATATAAATATAATAACGAAATGAAAAATGTAATATTTTAGATAAATGCATTTTTATGCATTGAAATAGTATTCTTTTAAAAAAAGAAAGAATGAAAGAATGGAAAAATGCATTTACATTAGAGATATAAAATAGATTTCCTATTCCGTGCATTTAACTGTGAAAAATTGCACATTCAAGGAATATACGATGGGAGATTCGAGTAGCAATTTGCACCAAGTATTAAAGGATACGGGCGCAACATAACAAGGACAAGGCGGGCAGATAGGCGTCGCACATTAGCTAAACGATGGGTTCTGTGCCACCCTAAAAGCGCTTAACCCAATTCTCAACTAAGTGCACTTGCACTACTTATACAGACCTACAAGCTTCTCTTGTCTGTCACTATATAATACAATATGCTATAGATTGTTCCGACTTTCATCTTCTTCTACACTAAAACTTATCTCAAATTTTCACTTATCTTTTATAAGTTATATATTTGAAATATTTTTGACAATATCTAAATTTATTTACTTTATAATAAAATGAACGAGAGACTAAAAACTTTGTTTCATTTGAAATTGTTGAAATTACGATTATTTTTACTGTTCTGGCATCATTTGTTCTTGTCAGTTTGATATTTTTAGAGTTCCTTTTTATATAATGCGAATAATATTTAATGTTAAAGATATAAACGAAATGATTTTCTTTTTTAAAGAGATAAGCGGTCGCGCATAGTTTTTAAAAACATTTGGATATTTTAGGGATTTAATTAATACAAAAATTATTTATTACTTATGCATAGACACATTATCTTTAGATAAGGAAAATTTGTTGATAAAATTGTACTTAATCCTAAAATAAAATGAAAATTATAATATCAAAGTTTGGCGAGAACAATTAATAAGATACAGCAGATTTATTATCTGTCTATGTTTATCTCTTTATTTAGGTATGTATTGGGAAGGGTAAAATGTTGTTATTTATATAAATAATATACTTATATAATCAAAAACGTGTTAAATGGGGTCGATTCGACTTCGCGCGACCGCTTGATGGTTAACCAAAAATATAATCATATTACATTTTTATTGTATGAAGTTTATATCTATTTATAATAAATTAAAGAAAACTGCTCACGTATTTTAAATTTTATCTTTAATTTCATTGTGTTTTGTTTGACGTATTTAAACTAATGATTAATCTTTCAATAATTTGTTGCATATTTTTATACGTATTTAACCATTTTTTTATTAAATAATAAAATAAATGTAAATTTTATTAATAGATTTATCACTATTGAAGTAAAGTATGATTTTGTAAATAGAGTTTCTTTTATGTCAACTTTAATATCGTCTTAAAAGTAGCTTAAAAAACATGTGTTTTTTTAAGTGTGAACGTATAAAATATAAAATATCGTATAATTGAAACAGTCATTTATTTTCTTAACAAATTTTTGGTAATTAATAAAATAAATTAAAAAGTTTAAACATGAAATAAATGTTTAGTAAAAACTTAATTTAAAATATGTATTTTGAAAATAATAAAAATAACTACAAGATATTGCTATTTTGGAGTTATAAATTATAAGGTAATATAAATTTTATATAACCTTATTAATATATTAATATAAACTTTATATTACCTTATTAAGTACTAGTGCATAATAATACTGCATAGTCAAGCAGAATCTAACTAATTTCATAATAATGTTAGAGAAATTTATTAAATTTGGTTTAAAGGGTATATATTTTTTAAATTAATTAAAATATTAATTTATATTTTGTAAAGTGCAAATAATGAAACCAAAATTTAATTTTCTTTTACAACAGAATTAACATTTAAATTCAAATATTCTTGCTTTAGTAAATGTCAGTTTAAAATGCTTAACTTTTTCTTTTTGAATAGACTGATTTACATTTTAATTTTTTTTACACAATTTGAATGTAGTTTCAGGGTAAGGTAATTATTTGCAAATAAAAGAAATTTAATATTAACAAAAAATTTTATCTCAAAAAGGAATGATATACATAAATATTTGAAACTATTATTTATTCTATGCAAAATGCGTTCATTTATATGTATTTCGATTGAACTATAACTGTACATACATTATACAGTGATGAAATCTAGGAAAGTGTATTGCATTGCTGTAATGGAAACAGATGCATTCTGTGTAATTCTGTCATTTGCATGTAGTTAAAAACAAGATGATTTTAATGATAATGGACCACTCTACACTTTAAATGATGTGCTTGCATTGCAAATAGTGTAAATTATTTACTTACAAACTTCTGCAGACAATTAATTTATGTTGTAATGACAATTGTAATATACAACGTACTGCTTGCAAATGCATTTTGATTGAAGATTCTTAAAGGAAATAATTAATTAAAATTAAACAAAAAGAATTTAAAGTTGAAGTGTCGCTTTTGAAAATTTGTGGCCATTATTTTAATATGAGGATAATAAAAGTTTAGAGAAATAGAAGAAAGAGGTAATCGATAATATCAAGAGAAAATAAGGGGTGCTGCAATTCTGCACTACTTATATACTAATTTACTTAACTTAAAACATACTTATTTCAAATTAAAAATATATTTTTCTTAGTTATATTGTTAAAAGTTAACCGCAAATTGTTATTAATGAAGAAATATATAAATTTTAAGTAAAGTACATTTTAATTATTTATTAATGCAATAAAGATATTATTTAATATTTATTAATTCTTTGTGGTTTTATTTTACGAATGAGTAACTTATAATACGGTAAGGAATTGATTTATTGTAATTAATCTTATTTTAATCTAATTTTTTTACTGTATGCATTAAATATTTCTAAATATAAATGAGTAAATAAAAGAGATACTTACCGCAAATTCTTCACACCAAACACTAAACCATTTAATATTATTTAGCGTTTTTCCATCAGGTAAAGTAAGAGTGATGCTCTTACGACGATAGCGTTTTAGTACTGCTGGACTTCCGTTTTCATCCCGTACTCGGAAACCAGCACTGCCTGGAGTTCTGGTAGTACCAGCCCAGAAATATGCCGCTGTAAAGAAATTTTTAATTAATATTAAATAGAAACATTTTTGTATAAATAAATAAAAAATGTTTTATACATGCTGTCTCAAAAGAGTCAAGAATTAAACGTTCGAAAATCGTCTTTACAAAGAATTATAAGGATGGATTTGCATCTTAAACCTTACAAAATTCAGTTAGTGCAAGAATTAAAAGCAACAGACCATCTTTAACTATTAAATTTTGCGATTGAAATGTTCGAGAGGTTTCCTAAACTTTGGAAATACCCCGACCCTTTGGAACATCTTGTATTATTAACTGATGATTTATTTACATAAAGAATAAAAATGTCTTATTAGAGATGATAGTTAAGATAAGTTTTTGAAAATAAAAGAATATAATAAATTCAAAATATTATTTTCATAAGATTGCTATATTTTAATTAGTTCTCAATTTATAATTTGTAGAATTTCGTTTTCTCTAAATTATATTTATATCAAATAGAAATAACATATATAAATATAATATTTATGATTTTAATTCATGTATTAGATATAAGAAATAAAAAAAGCTATGATTGATGGCAAGAGTATAAAGAGAATGGAAGCATTGATGTAAGATACAGCAAAAAATCTAAATATTCAATCAAAATTTATAAATAGTATAAATAGATGAACGGATTTGGAAAGCGTTAAAAGTAGGAAATACGGATGAGATGGTCACACCTTAAAAACAAAAACAAAACAATATTCGTAATACAAATATTCAAATATAAGATCGTGGGAAATAGATGAAAAAGAAAAAGAAGAAAATCAGACAAGAGAAAACGATGCGTCAAGCTAGTAACCTTCTTACTTTATAATAATTATATGAAAGTAATAAAAAAAGAATAATTTGTTAGATTTGTGTGTAATAAAAATGATTGAAAACATATTTCAAACATACTATAAGGTTTATGAGACAAATTATAAATAATAAAGATTGTAAATGAATTAATTATTGATTTATTGTAATCTTTAGAAAATTATGTTTCTAAAGAATGTTTCAAAATTTCCAATCAAGACTTCTATTCGAATTTAATAAGCATATTTACTGTTTTAAAAACTTAAAGCTTAGATTAAAGAACTTGTGTAATTTACATTCATGAATATGGTTTAAAAACTGAAATGTATAAAATATAATTTCTAACAAAACCGAATAATTCGGTTTGATTATTTAAAATGTTTCAATGAATTCCAATACATTTATTAATAATTTTATTGTAATAAATAAATTGGGTCAATTTCTATACTTTTCCAAATTAAAATAATGATTTAAAATACGTATTGTTAAAATCAAATTAAGCATGCTATTTTCAGTTGATAAAATTTTTAAAAACGATACTCCTGAACAGTGGTACTCAACATGTAAGCACGTAGTTTTGTTTCTTTTTTTTACTCAAAAAGAAGGTGCAAAAAATGTCTCTCTCCGATTTCTTTTTATTTATGATATTCTTTATTCAAATCTAAGACACGTATTTTTTTACCGCCGGAAAAACATGTATAAATGGTGAAATCGTCTCGTAAAGTTGATGGTAATGAAGGCTGGTTCTTAGATTTCTTATACTTGCTGTTATTATTATCAAATAATACTAACGGTATCAATATTATCATAAAATAATAAAAAATGCATTTGATGGCATATCCGAGGGGTTATTCAAACACAAGTTATAGAGGTTGAAAATTTGACTATCACTTGCATTTAATTGTGTTTAACAGTAATTTAAAAAAAAAATAGAGGTACGTCTGGTGGCATTTAAAAAAATAACAAACCATAAAAAGAGAATTATGCCTTAAAATATAAAACAAAAATTTTATTTGATTGTCAACGAATTTTTTCCGTAGAATTTACTTTACTATCAACTTTGATGGACGATTTTACCCTTAAATATGTTTTTCTGGCTATAAAAAAATACGTGTCTCTTATATTTGGGTGTAGAATATTATATTTAAAGTAGAACGAAATCGGCGAAGGACACCTCCTGCACATTCCTTGTCAGAAAATTTTTTTCTTATTAAAATTAAATATCAAAAACTTTTGCTAATTATTTTATTTTTATTTTAAAAAGAATAGATATACGTAAAATATGTATTGACCCTGGCTTTAAATATATTAAATGATCCACAAAGAAATAATTTGCATAAATATTTTGAAAAATTTCTAATTTAATTATTTTTTTATTAAAAACAATGTTTTAAAATAATAATTTTGAAGTGCAAACATATTTACACTTATTCCTTATTATTTTACATAATTAAAATTTTATTTTATAAAACGCAGTTACTTTAAATACAAAGCTAAGTAAACAGAGTTTTAATTAAATTAACTTTTATTGTTGTAAATTTAAAACTGTGTTACATATACACAATAGTTTATATAAATAATGTATAAGTACTGTGACCTGATAAAAAATGTTGCAGACACTGGTATAAATCATCGATGGCCTTGATTAGAAAGTAAGTTTCATATTTTTTCTTTTTTTATTTGTTTCTTATGATACAGAAAGGGAAATGTGAAAGAGTGATTTTCCTTCTCTTTTTTAAAATGGGATTTTGTTCCGTAGCCGCTCCTTATAAATTCAATAAGAGTAATGACCGGTTTTGTGAATTTCACCAGCGTAGATCCGCGTGGGTAATAATTAATTTAATTTATACTAAATTTCTTTTTTTAAATATTACAAGTCAACCAACCTATATTACAATGAATAATAAAATATAATATATGAATTGTATTAGATGCAAACTTGCTTAATATGCAATAAATATTAAATTTTATTTATAGTAGAACATATTTAAATCTTAAAAGCTTTTGTTATTAGTTAATGAAGTGTTTTTAATATATTTTATAACTGTATTTAGACAGAGTTTGTTAAATAAATTAAAATAATGTAATCATATAAGTATGATATTCAGATAGATCTTCTACTTATTAAAAATATTAAGATTAAATTTAAATTAATTAATTCAATCAAAGAAGAATTATAAAAATGAACATTTCAAAATTAAAATTGTAATTAAATTTTTAAGCTATCTTGTAAATACATTATATTATAAAGCATTTAAAAATAAATTAGAACAAAACTTATCAAAAAGAAAGTTCCATAATCAAGAATAAAGCTATTTGGATTGTTTTAAAATGATTATTAAGTTCAATAATTTTTTTTTACATTTAGAGTTTAAGTTTCTACATAAAAATTTTCTAAATAATATTTATGTAAAGCTAAAGAACTATTATTTATATTTGAAGCAACTAAAGTTCTAAGCTGTATTTGAAAATTATTATTGTCAAAATTAATTTTATGATTCTTAAGGCCAGGTTTTGATAGCACAAAATCTTTAACGGCAAACAATTGTTTATAAATGAAAGTAACCAAATATTTCTATATTTTGTATTTTTGTTCACATCTTTTTACATTTTTATATTACAGTATTTAATCTCATTTCATTTTATGCAGAAAAAAATAGCTTTCATATGACATATAACTTTTATCTAAACATTACGTTTTGCGTCTTTACACTGTTTTTTATATTTATGCACGTGTCGAAACCTGCCCTTAAGAACACCAGTTATTATATTATTATTATTTATGCATCATTTTTATACAAGTTGCTTGAAAACACTGCCACAAAAATATCATCTAATAGATAAATATTAATACTTCAAATATAGTTGTTATGGCAGTTATATTTGTTTATATCTTATGATCAAAAAAATTAATAAAGATAATTGCGTCATATAGTGGCAATTTGATCGTTATTACTAGGAATAATAAATGTAAATTGAAAAGTTCTTCAATAAAATACATAATCTAAATAAAAATTGTATTCTTTCAAGCTCAATGCAATATTTTCTGTATATAATTAAAAGTTTTATAATAAACTAAAGGCTCATATATCGTATTATTGTAAAATATAAAATAATAAAAGTAATTTATGGAACAAAAGAGTATCTTTTAAAGAAATATATAAAAATATGTTTTTGTATTCATTTTAATTTTTTAAAATTATATAATCATGACATGCATTGATATTTAAATAAAAGATAAATTAATAAATTCATTCATAATAAGTTTTTATATATTTCTAGTCGATTAGTTNAATCTTTGAGATGAAGTGTACGAGCATCTACAGCATACACTTCTCCTGAGACTCCATGATGTAATTCACTTAATTTACCAAGAAATTTTCCTAGATATTGTTGGGCACCATTACAAGGACCTGTAAATAAATAATCATACATTAGTACATAGTTAAAACCATGTAAAATATTTATAACTTTTATATACATGACATACTTTTCGGTGATTTAATTTAACTTGTCAAATTAAGCGCGTAAAAATTTAGATTTACAAAATAGTTTCTAATAAAAAAAGTGTTACAAGAAAATTAAATGTTTTAAAAGAAAAAGTAATCGCAAATCAAATTAATTACAATTTTTAACCTCAAATTTCTGCTTTGAAGTTTTTAATGTTTTTTATGTAGAAGAATCGAAATATATTTGCTTTATTTTAAGTTTTAGAATAGAGTTAAAGGTTATTTGTAATAAAATATTTTATAATTTATACAAAATCAATTTCTTTATCAATTATTTAAAGTTATTAATGCAGCAAAATCATAAACGTATAGTAAATTTATTTATAAAATTTAAATAGCGAAACTTTTACATGCAAGATATCGTGTGTAACGCGAAAATATTCTAGATTTGCGTGAACGAAAAGATAACGTTGGACATTGTAATTGCCATTGTTATACTTTGCAGTTATTTTACACCTATGGGTAATTTAAAGTTTACTTTAATGGAATTGCTTAAATAACTTGTTTGAATAATTTCGCGATTAACTTAGTTTTCAATTATTGTTTGATTACATATTTTAGTGAAATTTACGAGTATATTGATCAAATAATTCTGTATGTGACAAGTGAACTAATTTTGTTTCTTATTTTGATGAATAAAATCATGCAAATATTTTTATTTTTTTTAAATTTTCATTAATTATTATTAAGTCTTATATAAAATTGGCTTGTACAAATAGTTCTATATTTATTTTTAATTGTATATATGTAATTGTATATGATATTAAAAAAATCTGAAAATAAAAACGTTATAAAACCTATGTATTCCTAATAAGTCAAATATTATTTTAATTTTCTTATAAAATAAATAATATATTGTGAAAGCACAAAAATTAAGATATAATTTAAAAAAAAATATAATGTTTGTATATTAATTATATCAATTTATAATAAGAATACTTTTTTCTGTATCAGATATTTTCGTTTGATTAAAACATGAAATTTGATTAAAATTTATTTAATTTAAAAAGACGCTTCATATAATTAAACATGATTGATATTCAATTTAATAAAAAGATTTGTTTATAGAAATGTAACTTTATTAATTATACATTATTTATTAACCTTCAAGTGGTCGCAAGGGGACGAATCGACCTCACTTAATACATTTTTGATAATAAAATTCTTCATTATCATTACATGTAGCCTTTCATAACTCTACTTTACACACAAATAACAATATTGCACCATTTTCAGTGCGTCCGGAGAAGTATGGATAGCTTTTATTTTAGGAGCGACGTAGACTTCAAATAGACTACGTACGATTGTCGTCGGAAAAAACATATTTCTTGATCTCACTAAACTTTTTGATTTGATTTTATATATATTATTGTTTTCTTATCCGAAAATTATGTGTCTATATATAATTAAACCCAAAATGAAGAAGAGATAAATACAGACAGATGATAAAACTGCTGTATTTCTTATTAGTTGATCTTGCCAAAATTTTATTTATGAAATTAAGTAAAAATTTTGCAAAGAAATAGTTTTCAAATCTAAAGATAATGTATCTACATATAAGAAACAAATAATTTTTTTATTAATTTGTTTTCTAAATCTCTGAAATATTTAAAAGGTTTTAAAGGTATCATGCGACCGCTGCTGATTCAAATTACTGCGTGCCCGCTTAAAAGTTAAACATATTATTAGATTAAAATATATAAATGAAATAACTTGAAGTATTTTCATAAAATTTATTAAATTAAAGAATTCATTCTTTAAATTAATATTAATTTTAGAAGTTTTTTTTTATTTATAAATAATTTTAATAAATGACAAATATTAACAGTACATAAAGTACATTAAGATAATAATAAAAATTAATATTTAATTTTTTTAACAGTGCGACAAACATTTTTAATATTCTAGTTCATATTTTTAATGAAAGTACTCACATATTTTTAATTATATTTTTTAGCTTTTTAAGTTTATACATATAAAAATAATTAACTTGTTGCATAAAACATAAAATAAAGTTAACAATTTTTCGTGAAATGTCTGGTTAATACTAACATAGTAAAAGTTGTTTAAAGTTGTGTGTTAGACATTTTATATTAAACTAAGTAATAAAACTGTAAACATTTTAAATATAAAAATTAATTAGATTTTAGACATTAAATGAAATTTCATAAAGTGGGTTTTTCTAGTTGCTAATTACATATGGCATATTTATTTTATTTACATGACTAACTGTGAACAGTCTTTAAAATACATAAATATTTTAAAGTATGCTTATTTCTATGCTGTCATTATTTCATGTAAACTTGAAAACATGATTATTTTTAACAAATTCCAGTTCTATAAACTTGTTTAATATTTTTTTAAACCACTTATGTCACTTGTATAAATGAATTGAATTCAATGTCTAGTTCAGGTATATGTATCGTTCAAGTTTCTTACGTAGATATAGTTTTTTATGAGATTTATCTTATATACATGTGATTATAGTTTTAACAAATCAAATTTAACAAAATGGGCTATATTTTTTATCAAATGATGTCATTAAGATAATAAATAACAGCAAAATATTGAAGAATATCAAAGAATTTTTATTAGTTAGTACAGAAAATAATTTATCAAATATAAATCATATAAATATATATTTTGGAGCTTCT
>NEEE01007236.1:24288-40074 GCA_002278615.1 Pogonus chalceus | reverse complement strand
ATAAACAAATATTTTTTAGAAAAAATAAAATAATAATAAATAAATATGTTTTTAATGAAATGTATTAAAATTTTTACTTTTACTGAATAAATAAAAATAAATGTTTTTATAATCAATGCACTTTTATTTAAAGCTTAACATTTGAGATAAAATAAAAATAAATCATGAATAAATTTTAAATTTAAAAGATGAAATAAAGAAATAAAAATTTGAATTGTTAATATATAAAATTATTATATTATATAGTTCAAACAAAATTAAATGTAACCTTTTTGGAATTCCGGGGTTCTATAATAACGCGATATAAATAAATTTAAATAAATTATTTATTTTGAAATTATGCAAAACTAACACCACACCTGAACAACTATGCCAGATTAATGGATAAAAATTAATTAACATTGAACAAATATGAAAAAAACTAAGATATTAGGAAATCGTGAAGTATTTATATCTAATTACAGAGAAAATGTCCAAGCACCTACATGTTTGACTCGTTTTTTGTTCCAATTCATTAAATTAAAAGCGTTATTTTTATTTGTTCAAATAAATTATTATTGAATATAATTAACAAATAAATATAATTAGTTGGTAACACTTAATAAATATTCATTTCTAGAATCAAGTTATGAATTTATTTTGCTTATGAATATCACGAAAAATATATTATTATATCTTGATCATGTTATTTCAGTTCTTTTTTGTTAATTTCTTTATTTGGTTATTTACGTTTTGATAAATCAAAAGTAATGTATATTGCATTAAATTAAACTTATTTTAAAAGTACTTTTATAAGTTTAAATTATGTTAACAGTAACTGATAGAATATTTGCGAAATTTATAATCAAAATTTTAAGATATAATTTTAACTGTAAGAAATATCTCTCAGTATGTTGATAATATAGCAAAGTTTATATCTCATTATCAGTTACGAAAGTCGAACAATATACATACTTAGATTAATTTTCATTAAACGAAAGTTATGGCTTTAATATGACACTTTTAATGTTTAAATGAAGCTATAAAATATATACATAAGTATCTCAATTATTTTAATAGGTGTAAAGATTTATTTAAATCTTGATTGTCTGTTGTAAACATCAAACATGATTAGCTGTTGTTTAGACATGTTGAATTTGCTTATTTCTTAATAACAATGACGGCTCGTAGCTTAAATTGAATATCCTATGCAGAGAAAAACTAAATTATAGAGTCGGCACTGCGTGAGCGACAGTACTGCACGAAACAGTCAAACACCGCATCGCTGGAACTGACTCCTTACATAAAGAATAAGGATTAAATAATATACAAGTATAAAGAAAAAATCTTTTATTAAATGTTGTCTTTTATATTGAGTGAAAATAGGGGGTGCTGCAGTTTGGCAGTGCTTATGCACTTCATAAATTCTTTATCAATTTTTAATTATTTAACGTTAGCTAAGTAATAAATATTTATATATTTNACTTAAATTTAGGACCTATTTAATAATTGTACAGAATAAGCAAAGTTTTTATTTTTAATTCAATATATAAATTATAAACTTTAGTATTTAATAAATTAACTTTTTAAATATTTATAAGATACTTCTGATAAATCAAACTAAAGAAATACATTAATATTTATATAAACTTGCATCTTTTTTTAAGAAATATGCAAAATAATAAGTAATTTTAATAAGTTCTTATATAATTTTTATCAATTAAAATAATAAATATTATTTAAATAATTAGTCAAGTGTAAATCACAAAATTTACTATATATAGTATGTTTATCGTTTAGTTTAATAAACAATAATTTAAATACAAATATGGAATTATAATAAAATGATATAAAATATAGCCAGTTCTTATTGTAACGTTTTCTTATCGCAATAATGTATGTATAATAAAAATAACAGGTTATGTTCACATTCAAAAACGTAAATAACCTAAAAAAAATGTTTCTTTTTAAAAGAAATCTCGTTTCTGTAGATAAAAATAAAATGCATCATATACATTTGAATTAAGTATGTGAATCACAGAACAATATGACAATAAAAATGCATTCAGTGTAGAAATAATATAAAATAATATTCTAAACAAAAGATACTTAACAAATATGTTGCAATGATTTATCAAAATTCCCAATATGAAGCAATAATGTAAATTTTAGAAACGTTACTATATAATATTGCTACTAATATCATTTCATCATTGCATGTGAATCATTAAACCCATTGTTATATATATTTTCTCATCTAATGCATTTTAATCTTATAATTACATATTTATTACACTTTATATGAAAAATTCTGCAATATACTACAGTATAACATTAAGTATTTAGTAAGATACACATGAAATGTAATTATAATTATTTTCGTAATTTGTAAGTTAGATTAATCACTAGAAAATTTACTATTAAATGTTTTAAAATTTATGTAATATTTTAAAAATTGATTTGTTTTATTCACAATGAATTTGTGTTCTCATTGCAGCTTAACAAATAAAATGCAACAATGACAAATACTAGCCAAATTGTTTATAATCATGACTTTGTTTTTATTTTGAAATATACATAGAGAAAGTTTATTTAGTTATTAATACCGGTTTTAATCTTACATTATCGGGACAATATAGTCACCTTTTGACCTCTTAGGTCTTCCGAGTAATGTGATATAAAATTTTCCATGCTGTCAAGGGTGGAAATTGATTGATTCATTGATTAAGTTACCCATATAATATTATACATTTTGTTTGTCATTGTGGTGTTTATATGATTTATTTTTTAGGTTTTCGTAGTAATACTTTTTTCGAAATTTGATATTATATATTTTAAGTGACTTAAAATTATATACGCTTGTTTTTATTTCGAGTAATAAATCATAGAAGAATGGCTTGTAATGAATTATTCTTTTACAGAAGTCATAATTTCATAATAGATTTATGATAATAAATGCTATTAAAATTGAAAGAAGTATATTTTAATTTAGCTAAATAATACAAAACAACATGTTTTTTTTTTGTTATTCTTTTATTAACAGTATTTTATTCTTTCTGATTCATAAACAATTAAGGAAAATATTAATCATTCAGTTAAACATTAAATAATGAGTTTCATAAACTAAAAAGAAAAAATAATGTAGATTTAAATAATAAAAGATGAAAAAATCTTTCACAATTAATAACAAGATCCATAGTAGCGCAAAAATATTAATAAATATGAACTAACGTGAGAAATTAGTAAAATTTATATTGGCTAATTCGGTAGAACAATTAACATACGTATAAAAGAACGCAAAACATATTTTCTATTGAGTTAATCTAGATAAATAAGCCATTGTATAATAAATCATGTTTTAGTTTGTCATAAGTTCTACAATTTGTGATTTACTAGATATTTTTGGTGAGTTAAACTTATAATTTATTTACAATTGTCTGATAAAGACATTACTAAGTTGTTGAAATTCCGCACTTGCAGGATTTATTTAAATAATAATCTTTAAACGACTGGTAGTATGATTTGAACCAAGTTATCACTCATTTTAAATTCTGAATTCAACTGATTCAAGGTCTTTTAAATCAAAATTTTAAAAAGATGTTGTTTTAAGAATTATAGCGAATAATAGAAGGATCAAAACAAGAGTTTCATTATTGTGTCTTTCTTTTTGTGTCATTATTAAAGGGGATCCCCACCCTCAATGGCGGACTAAGGCTAAAGCGGGCCCTATGTTTAAATTTGGGAATGTTGCAATAACATTATTTTCCTAAATAAATGACCACATGGATACAGGCGAAATTATATTTTCTTTACTTATAAAAGTCTTAAATTGTAATACTTCATTTTTCAGTTCTGCTAGGTTTAAATCTTGTTCATAACTTTTTAATTCCTCTATTGAAGAGCCATCTACATCACTATCATGAAAAATGGTTTTGAATTTATTGTTAATAGTTTTATATCCCTCAGATCTTTTTTTAATGTCGTTGCCTAGGCCTTAGTCCGCCCCTGCCCACCCGGCAGGTTTCAAAAAATCGTTTTTACTTTTGTTAGCAAAAATCTATCCTTATATTGAATAGAATTCGAATTCATTGCAAAGATACAAGAAGAATTGTGAAGGACCTACAATACGTTAACTATAGCACCGAAAATTTGAAACGCGTTTTTCTCGAAACCACATTTTTCAAATTGGGTGCCACTTTTTCTCGGGAACCATTTAATTAAATCATTTTAATCTTTAGTGGCAATGTGTAAAANTTTTAAGTGACTTAAAATTATATACGCTTGTTTTTATTTCGAGTAATAAATCATAGAAGAATGGCTTGTAATGAATTATTCTTTTACAGAAGTCATAATTTCATAATAGATTTATGATAATAAATGCTATTAAAATTGAAAGAAGTATATTTTAATTTAGCTAAATAATACAAAACAACATGTTTTTTTTTTGTTATTCTTTTATTAACAGTATTTTATTCTTTCTGATTCATAAACAATTAAGGAAAATATTAATCATTCAGTTAAACATTAAATAATGAGTTTCATAAACTAAAAAGAAAAAATAATGTAGATTTAAATAATAAAAGATGAAAAATTCTTTCACAATTAATAACAAGATCCATAGTAGCGCAAAAAATATTAATAAATATGAACTAACGTGTGAAATTAGCAAAATTTATATTGGCCAATTCGGTAGAACAATTAACATACGTATAAAAGAACGCAAAAGATATTTTCTATTAAATTAATCTAGATAAATAAGCTATTGTACAATAAAACATGTTTTAGTTTGTCATAAGTTCTACAATTTGTGATTTACTAGATATTTTTGGTCAGTTTTGAAACATTACTAAGTTGTTGAAATTCCGTACTTACAGGATTTATTTATTTTTTTTAAATATACTTTAAAATTATTTTAAATAACCTTTAAACGACTGGTAGTATGATTTGAACTAAGTTATCACTCATTTTAAATTCTGAATTCAACTGATTCAAGGACTTTTAAATCAAAATTTTAAAAAGATGTTGTTTTAAGAGTTATAGCAAATAATAGAAGGATCAAAACAAGAGTTTCATTATTGTCTCTTTCTTATTGTGTCATTATTAAAGGGGATCCCCACCCCTCAATGGCGGACTAAGGCTAAAGCGGGCCCTATGTTTAAATTTGGGAATGTTGCAATAATATTATTTTCCTAATAAATGACCACATGGATACAGGCGAAATAATATTTTCTTTACTTATAAAAGTCTTAAATTCTAAAACTTCATTTTTCAGTTCTGCTAGGTTTAAATCTTGTTCATAACTTTTTAATTCCTCTATTGAAGAGTCATCTACATAACTATCATGAAAAATGGTTTTAATAGTTTTATATCCCTCAGATCTTTTTTTAATGTCGTTGCCTAGGCCTTAGTCCGCCCCTGCCCACCCAGCAGGTTTCAAAAAATCGTTTTTACTTTTGTTAGCAAAAATATATTCCTTATATTGCCTAGAATTCGAATTCATTACAAAGATACAAGAAGAATTGTGAAGGCCCTACAATACGTTAACTATAGCACCGAAAATTTTAAACGCGTTTTTCTCGAAACGATATTTTTCAAATTGGGTGCCACTTTTTCTCGGGAACCAATCAATTAAATCATTTTAATCTTTATTGGCAATATGTAAAACTGATTTTTGTTTCGTGAAGCTTCGANTATAGTAAAAATCTCAAATGATTTGATTATTATTTAAAACTTAATAAATAAATCCTGAAAATAGCTATTTTTTAGAGCTGTCAGGATGGGGTCCCCTCTTAAAAATTAAATAAAGACTTTTATATTATTTTGTACGAAGAATCAATAATTTGCCTAAAGCAAATCAAACGCGTTAGCGGTTTGTAATATTTTAAATTAACAAATGCTTATTTAAATTTTTTTCGATTTATAATTACCTTTCAAAATTTGTATCCAATTTTCTCTGTTAACTTGGGCAGCTCAATCCTGAAAAAAAATATATGTATTAGTAAAATTTTAGACATATAACTTATATGATAGTTAACATGTAATTAAAATATAAAATGAACTAGTTTCTTTTATTTTTTACTATAAAATTATATAAATAAAAGTCAAATTTTGATGTTGTGGGGCCTAAGCATATATTCCAGTATAAATATTTAATGACAACAGGATTTTTTGCAATTATACTAAAAACATATAATTAAAAAAAGTAAAAACACAAATAATATTAGTATATTAATTTTAAAAAAATAATTCATCATTTTTATTAATTAATATGTCTGCTACCAAATTTTATATAATTGATTATCGTTTCCTATTTAATTTTTGAGAGAAACATTAGTATACAATGTAATTTAATATCAAAATAATTCAAATAATTATAAACAAATCAAAATATTAAAAATTAATCTCGTTAAACCCGCAACCATTATACCACAGAAGTTTTCTTAAAATACAGCTAGAAATTTATTCCAATTTCTCTTTTCAGCTTATTGTCAGATGAAATAGCTAAAAAGGATTATTTAATAAATAATAGTAACACAGAAATATCTGCATTAAAAAAGAAATTAGAGGAATGCGTAAAAGATAAAGCAACAATTCTAACAGAAAACATAAGATTACAAGATGAAATGTCTAGAATTTGTTTAGAATGGAAAGCTACAAATAAAGATTTTGAAATTGCTAAACGTGAAATTGAAGATTTAAAAACTCAGTTACAACACTATGTGTATGAGGTTAAAAGAGCTGAAGATCTTATTTCAAAGAAGGTATATGATTAAATATATATGCATGCAGTAAGGTCCTATAATTGTGATATTTTTTTTTTATAAATTAGGAAAATGAAAGAGCAGAAATGTTAGATCAATTCCGTAGCTTAAGCCAAGAAGCAACTGTTTTAGAAACATGTAATCATAGTTTAGAAACAAAAGCATTGGAAACGCAAGGCCAACTAACAGCAGCAACTAATCATATTCAAGATTTAGAAAACAAAGTTGAACAATTAAATACTTTGAATAAAGATTACGAAAGACAGGTATTTGTATTTCAATTAAATAAATTATAAAAATTAAAATAATTTAATTTTCAGATAACTCAATTAACATCTCATATAGCATCTTTAGAAGTGCAAGTTCGACAAAGTGGTGGTATAAATCAATTAACTACACAAGAATTAACTGATCTTAAAGGTTTATGTGTAAAGTTGGATGAACAAAAAGATCGCTTAAAAGTAGAATTACAAAATATTTCTGAAGATAAAAGTCAAGTGAGTATAAAATTATTTATATTATATTTTTCAATAATTAACTTAAATATCTCTCATAGTCTGAACAAATAGAGGATCCAATTTGTAGAATTGTTGTAAATATAAAATGTGAGTGAATTTTTAAATTCAGTATCACGATTTAATTGGCACTTATTTATTGCAGCACAAAATTACGAACACAAATTATTATTTGCTGAATTGTTTTTTTAAATATATTATGCATAATTTTATAAGATAACATAAAATGATTGTTTTTAATTGAATTTTAGCTGGAGCTCGAAAAAGAACGTTTGAGGGGGGAAATAAATAGATTAAAAGAAATGTTAGATAAGGAATCAAAAAATAATGGAGCCGTGGAAAATTTATTGGCTGCAAGTAGACAAGAAACAGTTGAACAGACAATATTAAATCAAGAACTTCAAAGTGAAGTATTAAGGCTTAAAAATATGGTTGAAGAACTTCAAACCAAACTGTAAGTTTTTTACATTTTATCTTTTTATGCTTTTAAATTTACTTTCAGCAACGCGTTTGAACTTGTAAAATATACTTTCATATCGTAAATAATTTCTTAACTAATAAAATAATTAGAAAAGTCGTACACAAATAGTGCTCTATTAATCGAAATTACTCAAATAAATTTTATAACTTGTAATTAATCGCTATAAACAGATGCAGCTCGTGTATGGGCACTGCGGAACTGTAACACCCCCTATTTTAACTATATTATCAATTACACCTTATATAAAAGTGTATTTTTTTTGGGAGGATTGATCTTCATTTATATCATATTTCCTCGCTTATTATTTTTATGCCTTTCCATCTTTTGTCTTTACATGCCAGTTTTTAATACTTGCTTTTCTTAAGGGTGGATCCTGACAGCTTTAAAAAGCAGCGATATTCAGGAATTGTTTTAAGTTTTAAATAACATTTAAGGATCTTTTATCATATTGTTGCACGTATTTTAATTATTATAACAACATTTTTTGAAGTAAAAATATTAATACATATTCGGCGTCAGACACCTCCAAAAAAGGCACCTACATGGGTGCCAGTCGCGATCAGTCCTTAAACAAGGTAGAACAAAATCGTTTAGATTTCCTTAAACTATATTAAATTGATTAAAGTGAAGTAAAGAATTTTTTGAAAATTAAAAAAATTGCAAAAATTGCAGAATTTTGAAAAATGTGATTTTGAGCAAAACGCGTTTAAAGTTTTCATTACTGTAGTTAACGTATTGTACGGTCACAATTGTTCTTGTATCTTTGCTTTACTTTAAAAGTCATTCTACACAGGAATGGATTTATGCAAAAAAAAAAT
Source organism: Pogonus chalceus (assembly GCA_002278615.1). Taxonomy (NCBI): domain Eukaryota; kingdom Metazoa; phylum Arthropoda; class Insecta; order Coleoptera; family Carabidae; genus Pogonus; species Pogonus chalceus. The sequence goes on along the minus strand of NEEE01007236.1, from coordinate 31,520 downwards.
CTTCTTCAGGGTGGGGTCCTCCCAAGTCTTCTATTTCCACTGTGATCCACTTTGATATTGGTCTACCCCGCCTTCTTTTCCCTCCTGCGACCATTGTACCATTGATTTTATTTGCGTCTTTTTCCATATGTGCCATAGCCATTTAACTTTATTGGTTTTTTTTTTTTTTTTATATCTTTTGCCTTTTATCTCATATTCAATTTCATGATTCATTCGCGGTTTATGTACGTTTTATGTTATTATTATTATTATTGTTTTTAAAATTTTCATTTTTATTGTTGTTGTAGTATATTTATTCTGCAACAGTTTCTTGTTGGCGTGGAATGCGTTGTTAGTAGCTTTTATTTATTCTTTGATTTCTGGCTTCCTATCTCTATCACTAGATATTACGATACCGAGATATTTAAATCATAGTTTCCAATTCGAATCATTTTGTGTTTTTTTATTATCACTTTTTTATACTAGTATATTATACAATTCTTAAACTTAATGTCAATAGCCATGCCCATATTAAACATTTTCTGAAATACAGTCTCACTAGTTTTAATTATGAGCCGCGTGTGAGTACGAAAAATAATAATCATGATGCGAATAATTATTTAATATCTCATATGAAAAATTAATAATATTTTAGTTCCGGTTACAAATTCTCTATCAACAAAAAATTAATCGTTTTGATATATTAAAAAAAAAAAAAATAACTCATATTCGAAAAAAAATGCGTTTGATTAAGTTTTTCAATTATCAAGTCTCCCCGTTACATAATTTTTTTTACTAAAATCAAGTATACGCAAAAAAAATTGAAAACGTCAGTTTAAATACTTTTGTTTTTCCCAAAACCTGTTAAATTTAAAAAGTTATAAAATATTAAATTCAAAATTTGTTTTAAAAATTTAATTAAAGTTTTAAACACAAAAACAATCAGTAAATTCGCGGTTCATTATCCACATAATGAAAATTAAAATTTACAGTGCATCAACATCCCAGCAGTTAGACGTATTCCAAGACAAAGCCCTAGATTATAGTCAACAACTGAAACAACTTCGTCGAGAGATAGCCAATGAACGTTTCAGAGCTCATTCGAGTGACCATAGTAGTCGATACCCATCTTTATAACACGTAATTTTATAGGAAAGGATCTTCAAGGCGACTGCTGCTGCAATCAGATTTGAGACTAGAAGCTGGTGAAACTCCAAGGATTATCAGCAATATATTTACGAACATAATGGCAAAGAAGAATGCATGTGATAAATGTCAAACACAAAAAGGACAGCCACATGACTGTGTATATTGTACTTGTAGAAAAAGCGAATCTACAGAACTAAATAATACAAAACGTGTTCAACCAATTGAAAATAATTCAAAAGATGGTGGAAAAGTTTATACAGTTCATGTTTCAAAAGATAATAATTATGATGCTACAAGTGAGTCTCTCCAACATACTTTATATTCTGACAGTATTAAATCTAAATCAAATATTACAAAAAATATAAACGGTATAGAAAAATATAATTCAAGTAAAACGTATACAGATAAAAAAAGTACAAGTAAAACTTATACTTGCTCCGATATTTCAAATCATGAAGGTAGTATAATTGGAAACAGACAAGAATTCCGTAATAATTCGCCAAATAGTTTTAAATTTGACTTGAATAAAACAAATGATCGTTATTCAAATTTAAACGTAATTAAACCAAAAGAAAAGAAAATACCAGTTCTATCCAGTGCATCATCTGTTGAAAGTACTAAACAATTTAGAAAAAAATATGAAAATACTTTAATATCAAGTTACAAAAAAACCTGTCCAAATGAAATGCCTGATATTCAGAAAGAAATATCTGAGCAGAAAAATTTTCAAAATCAATTTGTTGCTCAAGATGATCCATTAGAAAATTTAGATAGCGCTCATAATAAATCACAAAAACCAGTGCCAAAAAATATTTCAAATGATAATGATAATTTAAATGAATTAATAACATATTCAAATGAAATAGTAGACTACGAAGACGATTCAATAGAAATAACAAAAACACAGTTTTATACTAACGAATCAAAAAGTTTTCCAAAACATAAAAATCAAAATAGCGGAGATGTACAACAACAACAGTATTATGAACAACCAGAATCATCTAAAAGCGCAAGAAAGAAATATGAATGTAAAGTATTACCACCAAGTCATTTACCTATAATTAAAAACTACAAAGAAGATAAAAAAAGTTACACATCTGGAGATTATCATCAATCATCAAAAAATTATTCACAAGGGATTTTAAAATTTAATAGCAGTAGCAGAAGTACAACTCCAAAGAAATATGTTATAATAAAAAAAAAAAAACAGGATTTTGAAGAATCTGATGAAGATTTTTCACCGTCTACTGTTCATCCAGGATCGAATTGTAAAGAATTCAGAGAAAAACAAACATCACATTATAAAAGTAACATTCATAAATCTCAAGGGAACTCTGAAGGTATTTATTCAGATGAAGCACCAAACATTAATTCTTATCAAAACCGAAATAAACAAATTCGAAGCGAAGGAGACAATCGAAATAAACAAAATATAATATATAAAATAAAAGTTGCAGGGAGAAGTCAAAGTCCTAAAGAAGCTTCTGAAAACTTTGAAAATTATGGAAATCGTAACAAAATAAAAAATGTTTATAACGAACACAGAAGCTTAAAAGAGGTACAACAAATGATTGAAACAAATTTAAATAAAAACAATATAAGCTCAAATCGTGATATTATTCCAGAACAAGTCATTGAAAGAAAAATAAAAAGTCCTATCACCGAACGAAATCGTCCTTCATTTGGTTATCAAAATTATGTAAATTTAAATGAAAAAAATTCTAAAATAGCTCATCAAAGTAATGCCACAAAAAACAATTTAAACAAATATAATATGGATAATAAAAACAGTTATTCAAATTTAAATACATATGCTTCCCGCTCTAATATTAGTTCACCTAACAGTGAAAAGAATGCAAGAACAATATTATCTTTCAAAAATGAAATAAGTTTTCCTGGATATAATAAAAATAAAATAAAAAAGTTACATGAAACTGCTGCATCAGAATATGTACAAAGTTTGAATAAATTTGGAAAGTCAAACAATATCAAAAATCAATTATTTCAAAAAAACACTAGACGTTATGTACCAGATAATTTAATTGAAGAATATACAATTTTAAGGCCATCAGCGCAAATAAATAAAACTTCAGCTCCAGCTGAAAATTCGAAAACAGCTAAATTAAAAAGAAATTTTTCAGAATCAGTAAATAAAAGTAATACAAAATTAAAAGAGACTAATAAAACTACTAAAAATAAAAGACCGTTCTCGCTAAAACATGAAAATGCTAGCACAAAAACGATTTTTAAAAATATAAATAAAAATTTCGATGATAAATCATTAAAAAGTGAAAATATAGATGTCAATCAATCGTATATTCCGATGAGAAAAAATTTAAAAAAAAATAAAGTAAATTCTTTTATAGAAAATTATTCCACTGATTATGAAGGAACTATAAAATCACAAGCATATAATTACAAAAGTCGTATTCCAGTAAGTTCCAAATTTGAAAGTAGAATTAAAATGTATTATTCTGATAATGATATATAGAAATACTTATATGATTTTTATCTAAAATAATAAATCAACTAAGAAATAAATTACAATTTGATAAGAATTGGAAAATAATCAAAAATATGATGTTTATTTTAATGCTTATGAAAGAAAAACTGTATGTAGTAAGTAATTCATGACTTCTTCTTGTATGTAGTAATAGTCTAATATTGTGTATTGACTGCAAAATGCTATAATGTGTTCAAATGTATTTTAAAAGAATTTTGTATTGAAAAATATTTAACAAAAAAAGATAATGTGTTGTTCTAATTGTTTCTTTTTATATAATTTTCATGTTTTAAGCACAAATTGCAATGTAGTAATATATTTTTAAATAAATGATTATGTAATAATTAAAGTTTAAAATTATTTTANTTTGAAAAATAAATAAATTTTATGAACCAAACATGTTTTCTTCATTTTATTATAAATTCTTCCTTTGAAACTAATTTTAAAGTGTTTTATTATTAAATAAATTCTAATAATAAATTGCAAGGTAAGTTGTGAAAATATATATGTTAATAGCATTAAAATTTCAAAATAATTTTATGAATAAATAAATAATTATTCAAGTAACATGTATTGAAATATTTATTGTTAATTTTTAAAATAAATTTAGTTTTATTGATTATACATGTATATATAGCATTAATATGATGAATTTTAAGTGATACATTTTATTTTATTTGTATTTTGAGTTGATTTATAAAATAAATAAATTTCTTCGAGCTAATAAACTATCAAAAATGTTAAAATTAAGTAAGTGTCGCAAAGAAGTGAAAATAATAAGTAAAATATATTTCAAAAAATTGATAAATTATTTTAAAATCTGTTTTGGATTTTTTTTAAATATAAGCCAGAGTCTTAAACTGAAAATTGTTTTGAATGACCTCTATATGACTGGTAGTATTTGAAACAAGATTTTACTTGTTTGACATGGACAATTCGCTTCAAAGTCCGGACTTAACTGATTCAATATCTTTCAACCAAATTTTTTAGAAAGTGATGCTGTAAGTAGAAGAATAGAAAAATAGTTTCTTTACAATCTGTTTTTTTTTACTGTATAATATCAATAAGAAATAAAGAACTAATGTATTTTTTGATCTTTATTCAATTATTTATTCTAGAAATTTTCAGGGCCAGTGTTTCTTTAAAGGGCTCTTTAATTTTGTTTGACGATAATAGTTCAATTTAATATAAATTTCATAAGAAAGATTCTTTAAATCAAACTTGATCATATCAAAATTAGAAATATAATAATTTTTAAATCACTTTCATTGCATATTATATAGTATTTATAATACAATGAATAATAGAAATAATGTATTATACAAATAAATCATGTACTTGTAGAATATCAATTGATCTTAATTCCAAACATAAATATATTTATTCTGTAGTTAATAGAATTCTATAAAACAATTAGAGTAAATATTATATAATTCAATTTAACAGTTTGTTTCGCTAAGTTAATGAAATTGTTTTTGTCAGTATCGAATTTTCGATATATTAATTTATCGAAAACAATACAAAGTTTCTCTTTATTATATCCGTAAATTAAATTATATTTTCCTTTAAAAACAGTCTTATTGTTAGTGTTTTCGCCATTTTAATCCAATTATACAACTAATAAGATTAGAAGCCAAATTTCAAACGTAAGTATTTATATACATAAATAGAAATTCATTGTAATAAAGATGAAATTTTATATAAAATTCTTGTATGATTATTTAAATTTAACCTAGCTCTCAATATATTTTTTATTTATTAGTTATATACCTTCAAGATTTGGTCGATTTCCTTGAAATTTCTAATAAATTTATGCATTGCACAATTTGTTGCTAAATTTCTAACCTAAATTTTTGTAATCCGTAAAAATTAAATTAAAAAACTACTTTCATTAATTATTGATACTGGTTTAACCAAATATTTTGCGTTTAAAATAATTTAGTTCACTTAACATTAAGACTCATATATTTAAATTTAAATAAATAAAATATATAATTAAAAAATTTCTTAGCTTTTTAAAATGTATAATAATTAAAGGTAATAATATAATATCTAGAATAAAATAAGTATTTGTTAATTAATAGGTAAAGGATATTTCTCATTGATCTAATTTCAAGATTCCAAAACAATCCATCTATTAAATTACTGTAATAAATAATATCTTCTATTAACTACATACTAAATAAAAATTGATTTCCTAGACAATACATTTTAATAATCATATTAAACGTTTAGTCAATGTCAAATAATAATATGATGAAGTAGAATTTTCGATATGAATCAATGTACTGAAATATTTATTCCACAACGAGAAATCGCATTGCGCATCTAATACCTGTTGAAGTAATAAGATTGCACATTTTCCTTGCAGAAAGACAACAGCATTGAAAGTATTAGAGTAAGGTAGTACACCTTGCCGGTTAGCGGAAAGCGCAGTGCGAATTTTGTTTTCTTCGGAGGTGGATGACTTTCTATAGTTGTCGCCTTTGAATATTTGTTATAATTATTAATTATTTTTATTAGTTTTATAATTACACGAAATGTAGAATTTGTTATTTGTTATTTTATTAAGTAAGTTAATTGTTATTGAAAAATGGAGTTGGACGAAATTTCAAGTGATACTAGTTTTGAAGTGGTTACCGCTCAAGTTAAGCCTTTTGGATTATCCAGATTTGGAAATGTTAATAATGGTACTTTGTGTACTGGAGATGATGCTATACCTGCTTTAAATGTTTACTTTTCTGGTAAGTATTTTTAGTAATATAAATTAATATTGATGTTAAGTTTTAAATAAAGAATTATTTATAATAATAGTTTCAAAGCTTCTTTTTGTGTATTAGGACCATTTCACTATAATACTATAAATAGAAGTTTTATCAGAAAATCTAATAATCTTAAATTAAATATTATAAGTTTATCTGTTTATGTAGATTTTTCTTAATTTTAAAATTCATTATAAAAATGGTACATATCAAAAAATAATTATCAGAAAATCTAATAATTACAAATTAGATGTTGAAAGTTTGTTTGTTTATGTAAATTTTTCATAATTGAAATATTTACGGTAAAAATGAAATAAATAAAAATAATTTATTAATAATGAAATTATTATTTTTGGTATAATCATAACAAATTGTTATAATAGTTTTAAGTCCGTCTGCGACATATTTTTTTCATAAATTTGCTTTTTTTCTAATAAACTAAATATTTTCTTATTTATTTAAATATTTACTTCTTACTGTAAGTTATAAAATAAAATATATAAAACTTGTAATATAAATTAAACACATTTTTGTGAAATTAAATTTTTAATTATTTATTATAGATTCAATAATCTTTGCCTTATATTTTCAATTTTCATTTTAAAATATATATATATATCTTTGTAGTAATTTGGAATTGGAATATCTAACATAAGATACATTTTATTTAAATGATTAAAATTTAAAATATGAATTCAATTCATAAAGGTGTTATTTTTCACACGTTCTAATCTAGTATTTTGAAAAATATTTTCAAAATTTAAAAAATGGTTATTTACTTCATAAAAAGAACGTAAAAAAATAAAGACGGGTATAAAAAAATGATCTATAAATTGAAT
>NEEE01007197.1:0-14752 GCA_002278615.1 Pogonus chalceus | reverse complement strand
GCAAAGGTTTCTTCGCTCTACGCAAGGAGATTCTTGTTTTCCTTTTGAAAGAAGTCAAGTCCAACCCTGGAAATTTAAATGGTAGATGCGAAATTTTAAGCAGACTTGCATTTTAATATACCGGATATCTCTCCTTCAAGAATTGATTTTGAAGCTACAAAGAAAACATCAGAAAATTGCCAACCTATTTAGACACATAAATGGATTTAAGAATATAAAGAGGTTCTTTAAATTTTCATAAAAAAATATTTTATTTGTTTCATTTTATCCATTTTGTAAATTGTATTTTGAAGAAATGAAAGATTTTAAAAATCTTTTAAATTTACTTCTCATAAAATACATTGACATAATTGCAAAAGAAATTTAAATCCTATTAAGTGACTTTAAAAGAATCTAAAAAAAAAAAAATTCTATTTTAACTCAGCCCCTTACAATTTCAGTTGAGAATGCAAGCAAAGCAGACTTTGAACTGGAATTGTGCGATTTGCAATCAGATCCTTTTCATCAAGGAAGAACCGTAATTAGATTGGACTTGCTCAGGTTGTTGCCTGAAGAACGATACTCCAATTTGCAAAACTAAGAATTTACAAACTGGGCTTTAGGCTGTCACGTATCTTTCATTTAAATCACACCTAAGAAGCGGAGAAAATTATGTGAACATAAACCAATTAATTATTTTATTTTCGGAAAAATTATTTGTTTCTAATTTCATATCAAATCTAAATGATCCATATATAGAAACAAAAAACTTTATTAGCATAAATAAAATTAAAATAAAATTTACAAAAAAAATCCAAAATTTAAAAAATGATAAATTGATATCAAAAAATAATAATCAAATATTACTTATAACTTTACAAAAAGATTACTTGCTACTCCAATAAATTTTTAAAATAAATTACCATATGAAGACGTTGCACCTAAACCAATACCAATGTCTACACAAACAAAACAATCTTTTACACATTAACTTAATATTAATACGATAAATCATCCTTTCAATTAAAATCAAAAACAAAAATTCGTATCCGAAAATTCTTTTTAAAAAATATGCAATTTATAGATGAAAGAGAAATCTGAAATATTAATTGTAATTCAAAATTACCATTCATAAAAGTTAGAGATTTTCGAAATCCAAATCGTCAGGATTTGAGGTTATTTTTGGTAGAGAACCAGACTTGGAAAAAAACTGTATTGAATATATTTTGACTATAGAGTCTAGATACTATGGGCTTACCAAGATAGATATTTGTAAAATGACATACCAAGTGGTTTTAAAAATTAACATTGATAATAGCTTTAGAAGTAAAGTTGCAGAATAAGCTTGGTTGGATCACTTTTTGAGGCGACATACGGAGGTATTATCATTACGCAAACAAATGCAAGCAAATTACCAGCCTAGTAGAATTAAGATCTTCTTGGACTGTCCCGCAAAACACATGTTATTATTATCAGTTTCCTACCACATACAACTCACAAACTTCAATCTTTAGATAAGACTTTCATGGGCGTCCTTAAGAACCACTAAAGGGAGGAGATTCGCAAGTCTATGCTTCATTCTTAAAGAATGCTGAAGGCTTAAGACATTGCTGAACTTTTGGGTCGCGCATATCATAAGAGCAATACATGTGAAATTGCAGTAAATGGTTTTCATGCCACTAGGATTTATCCGTTCAATTTACAAGTATATACTGAAGTTGATTTCATTGCGGAACCATTAAAGAGTGATCAGCCAGCTTGCACTCTCGATGAGCAACAAATGTGCGTTGTTTCTGACCAAGGCATTTTAGCAGTAAGTAAAACAGAGCCAGAAAACAATTTTGTTTTATCACAAGACATTTAACCGATCCCTAAAGTTAAGACTAAGACTTCAAATCGAGAAAAACAGAAATAACAGCAAAATTGCTTAAATTTTCACCTTATAACAATTAATTGTACGAATCTTTGCGCTCAGCAAAATACCGTTAACATAGACGTGAATACGGACGTGGACGTGGATGCGGCCTTCAACACAGCAGAGATGATAAAGACGGTGGCGCCAGTAGTTCTAATCGGAACCAAAGAGACATGATATCTAGCAGTAGCTCCGTAAATGAAGAAGTCATAGAACTCATTCGAATGTAATGAAAATGTTTATCTATAAATGGTACTTAAAGACTCAGATACGATTTGTATATTTTGTTTTATCAGTTATTCTAGCGACAGACGTGGAAAAGAATGGATACAGTGTAAGAGCTGTAACTTATAGGCTTATACTGACTATGCAGGTCCTGAAGGCAAATATTATTTGTACAGTTTTTGTCGTTAAGTTCAATACATTAACCGCTGCGTGTATTGGCGAGTGGAGCTGTTTGCACCATCACGGTTATCACATATGCCTCACTACGGTACCTTAATGTAGTGGAGCCGCGCCGTGATCCTTCAGCGCTCGTTGGAGGGATCAGGCGGGTGATGATCTTAAATGGCAGAGAGGCCAAAAAACCAGGAAACCAATATGACACTCCCCTATTGAGGGTGTTAACTTACTCAAGACTTAGGGGCAGGTCAAGCAGAGGCCAGACCCTTAAAAGACTATGCTGTCACCAGTTCTTGCGTCCTTCTCATGGTTGGCGCGTTGAAATTTCTCGAACTTAAGCTAGATTTAGTTAGTCCTCCATCGGTCGCTTCCTCAGGTGGCGGATAGAGGAATGCTCAGCAGCTATGCGGGGTCCCGGAGAAATTAAATACCCGGGGCGGACCAAAATTAAAGGATCTTCATTTCGGTACAATATTGTACCTGCGACCGGTCAAAAGAAAGTGTCGACTGGAGTCCGATAAGAAGGACAACTTAGAGACACTTCTTATGGCAAGTGTGGAAGTAGCGGACGATCTTCAACGCCTCATCATGGCTTACTTAAATGTGAAGGTAGAAGTAAAGAGGAAGGGCCAAAAGTTGGTGGATTTAGGGAGGCGAATGGCAGGGGCGCAAAGAAGAGAACAGGATATGCAGTACACAGACACTGGTGTACAGGCCTACGAAAATCTGGCAGAAAGGGAAATCCAGACGCTAGATAACTTTGAGAAGAAAAGCGCGACAACGGCCACAGTGACGCAGACGGAGAGAAGGTAGGTAAAGCATCAGGAGCCCAGAGAGTTGGTCCCGTTGAAAGCTGCAGCGACACCTGCTCAACAGTGCGAGGAAGGTACTAAATAGAGCACTGTGGTTAACAGATCTACAAAAAAGCGGACGAAAAATGCGGAGGCGGTGAGGTAAAAGCAACCACTAGAAAGAGTGGCCCCTATCACCAAACAAACTCCAAAGACTGTTGACAAGATAATAAGAGCAGTGTTGCTTGGTATGTGGTAAAACCAGTCATGAAGTAAAGGATTACAAAGGAAGGGAGTTTTGCAAACTTTGCCAATAAGGAAGGCCATAGAAGCGGCAATGGAAATTACCCGGAAAAAAGAAGAGTCCTGGAGGAGGCAAAGAAGCTGAAACCTTCAATGCCTTCCAGATAAACTTGGGCAGGGCAAGGTAGGCACACGATCTGCTCTACGCCACAGCTCACGATCGACACGCGGACCTCCTCCTTGTCAGCGAGCCAAACCTCGCGGCCACTGATCAGGGATGGTATAGGGACCACAAAAAGGATGCGGCGAAAAAGATCGTCGGAAACAATTTCTCGGTGCGGAGCTCGGGCAGTGGCGAAGGTTTTGTCAGGGTTAGTAATGGGAAGTACGCAGTCTACAGCTGTTACTTCTCACCTAACCGAGATAAGAAAGAGTTTGCAAAGTACATAGAAGATCTAAGAACGAGTGTGATCAGAGCTGGTAAACATGTACTGCTAACCGCCAGACTTCAACGCCAAAGCTCAAGAATGGGGATCTTCACTTCAGGATGTCAGAAGTTGTATGCTATGTGATTTATTTAGGTTGGTGAAGAAGTGGGATCTGTTGGAAGTGGAAACTCTTAGTTTGCACATCCATATTGAGATAGTACTGGATAAGCCAGTGAAGGATAAACAAACATCTGTTCTCAAGAGGTGGCAGCTTGAGAAGCTGGACAGGGAGTCTCTTGTGTGCAAAGTAAAAGCTCTTCACCACAGCCTTCGAGGTCAAGTAGGAGTAACGGAGTGGATGGATATAGTCACTAAGGCCTAAGACACAGCTTTGCCAGTAAAACGGGCGGGAGGCAGGTCTACTGGTGGAACGAGGAGATACGTGGACTGCGGAAGGAATGCCTGCGGGCCAGGCGGAAATTTCAAAGAAAACGAAGAAGAACATATGGAGCGCACACCTGTCAGGCAGAGGAGCGATCACGAGGTCGCAAAAAGCAAAATGGGCTGAGAACTGCCAGGAGATCGAGGAGGACGCATGGGGAAGAGGTGTCCAAATCGCCATGCGGCAATTTCAAAGATCTGCTAGCTGTACTCAGAGCTAGAGCTATGGAAGGTGGACTTCAAAAGTCGGAAAGAAAGTAGAAACTCTTGTCTGAACGGCAGGAGACTTGGGACTCATCTCAAAAAGGACGGTGGATGCACCGACTGATTCTCTCTATAAGGAGATTGATTAACAGGGAGCACGGAGAAGTTGATTTCTTTTTGACACAGGCACTGTCCAGACACGGATGTTTTGGAACGTATCGTATCAGAATCAAGAAATCAACAGATCCGAGATATCTTCTATGCACTAGGTTTCTGGATGATGATGCGAACCACACCTTTTTCGAGTGCGACGCTTCAGCTCGGGAAAGGGTAACCCCGGAAGAGGAACTTCGGAAACTACTGTTGGCAAACTCATTAGTGGAGACCATGTTGGAGTCTGAGGATAGATAGAAATGCATTACACTTTTCATTAAGTCTATCCTCAGGCAGAAGGAGACTGCCGAGAGAGCCAGCGAGGCAGAAAGAGAAGGGTAGATCCGAAAAAAGTGAAATACAGGGGGCACCTTGAAGCAATGTCTTAGAGGCGATTCCGTGGTGTCCTCCGTAGATGAGGGGGATGGGGGTTTTAGCCAGTAGATATCTGGCATACCCCTAAGCTGGACAAGAAGCTTAGGGAATCTTCTGAAGTTTTCCCTATCCTCTGCAAAAAAAGACTAAGTTATAAAAGACAGGAGATCTGGAGCACTCCAGTCTCGACTTAAAAACATAAAGGGTTCAGATGATAGCCAGTCTATGGCGCCTGACAGAGGTACCTCCTCGTATTCTCCGCTGGAAGCACGGAAACTTTCATGGAAGTTAGTCCATGCCATAACTGAATTCTCGGGATCCCGATAGGGGCGTTGCTTCCTGGATCGCCCTATCCTCTGTGTCAGTAACGGGTCGCTGGGGAATGAAGTACGGATCCGATGACATGTGTAACACATGGAAATCTCTTGGCAGCGTCGTGCCCAAGCTTCTTTTTTCCATCTCCTAACGTGCGTGTTCCACGTCTCTGGCACACGCCTGGCTTTCCTACAGAGAGACATTATAACGACTCGGCTTACTATTATGGCTTTTCGCAGAGAAGGCTCCCGTGCCCCGTGAGGGATCGGTGTTCTCTCTAATTGATACGAAAATATCAGACCTAAATTCATAACACGCCTCAAACTCTGAAGAATCAGGTTCCGGTTCTTCAATGCTTTCACAGGAAACCATTGGTGATGTAACTAGCGATGACCACGGTACTGCGATCTTCTTCCTCCCAGAAGGACAGGTACCGACAGACTGTGACACGTGTACACTACAAGACAGACGGATATTCATACTGACGGCAAAAGCGGCGGCTGAATACTAAGTCACTAAGCACCTGCGCTGGACTCTTGCTTTTAAACGTTGTCAGTGCGATAAACAATATCTAGGGTTGCACGCTTTCCGCTGTCATATTCCTCAGTGCAAGGGTCCAGATGTCCCAGGAGCACTTAGACCCTTCCCGTGTACACATTGTGACCTCGGTTTTGCCACCCAACGGGAGCTTAGCCAGCATGAGAGGCACAGACATCCGTCGGTGCGTAACGTCGAAAGACTAAGAGCTATTACACGGACTATTTATTACAAGACTTAATTCTCCCCGTGCTTGGACCACCAGGCACAACAGTGTCTAAAGCACGGAGAATAAGTTGGAACTAGCCAGGCTCGAAGGAGTCAACGCTGGCGCCAAATTTATTAACAAGGAGATAGCGGTACATCTTACATCTCAGGCCGGAAGGCAAATACGAGATAAGAGGTCAGACTTGACGAGGGCGGCGAGAAGAGCTAGAGCCCCTTCTCAACGACTGCTGACTCTGAAAATGATGTTGCGCCCGAAGCAAACACCGACGTCACTGACATAGACAGGACTGAACAAATCAGATAAAAAACGACTAATTGAGAAGCCGATATCCGTTCCCACATTACGAATCTAATACCTGCTGAGTAAAAGTGGACAGATTCATCTGTCGCTTTAGACAAGTTAACCCTCGCCAGCAAAAAGGAGTACGTGGAACGGTTTAACGACATTACTGCTAAACTGACTGACGGCTTACCTTAATCCGGTAAAATCATAAAAACTTCTGTGTCTACCAATAATTCTTGTAAAAATAACGATCGTACTTCGCGTTTAAGACCAAATCACAACAGACGCCGGTTTATATCTGCGAGGACTTAGGAGATCCACGAGAAATGCCCCAAACGTCGCGCGCACGGCATCATCTCAAACACACTGGAGGAGGCCCTCAAAAGTGCCAACTTGGGGTCACCCTCTGTTCAAGCAGTTAACTCTCTTTACAAGCAACTATGGAAAACAAGGGCTGATACCCAGAACACGGTCGTCGGCACGATTCGCGAGCCCATCCCCATATCATCCTTGATACCTGCTTTTCATCGGAGGAGGTGGCCCGCAGGACCAAGATGAAATCGCGAAATACGGCAGCAGCTCCTGTTAGCCAAAGTGTTCAATAGGTTACTCCTCACAGGAGTATATCCAGAGGCATGGAAGGAGAACAGGACAAAGAGGGGAGAGGCTCACGGGAAGCGGTCAACTTGAAATCAATCACAATAATTTCCTAGCTGGCACGAATCTTTTGGATTCTATAAAACAACCGCCTTAAAACCAAGGAGTCCATAAACGCGGCACAACGTGCTTTTATGCCGCTTAACGGCTGCCACAACAACACCTTCATTCTCGGCGAGGTTATCAAATAGATGAAGAAAAACGAAGATGGATGTACCACACAAATTGATATATCTTAAGCTTTGGTACGATTCCCCATGATCGTATCAACGACGAGCTAGCGTGTCAAAGCATCCACCTACATATTTCTTACTTGATCACAAATTCGTATGAAGAGGCATATACGGATATCAAGCTTAAAAATGACGAAATAAAAAAAAATATTAACCGAGTGGTGAAGCAGGGTGATCCGCTATCACCTCTCCTTTTCAATATCGTCATAAAGCCCATTATCGATGCGTTGGCCAAGACACCTGGTCAGTTCCATATAAATGGGACTAATGTACCGGTTTTGGGTTTTGCTGCCGACATATTAATAATAATAAGTAACAACAAAATTGACGCGCGACAACAATTTAAATCATTAGCGGTCGCGATCGGGAAACTGCAGATGAAAATCTCAGCCCCAAAATGCAGTACATACGAGATCGTACAAATCCGCACACACAACGCGAAAACATGGGGTATTCGCAACCCAGATATTAGCTATCAAGACCAGCTGATGCCATGTGCCGATCCGGAAACCAATTACAAATATCTGGGTCTAAACTGCAAGCCGTGGCAAATGATCGGCATACTCACAACTCATTGATTGCCATACTTTAACTACATTATAATAAACGACGTTCTTTCGCTAAACAAATTAAACGCACTCGATGATATAATCCGAAAATTCACTAAAGAAGTTCTGCACTTGCCTCAACCAACGGCGGGCGGTATGATTTACTGCTCAACTGCGGATGAGGGCTTAGGCATACAGAAATTAGTGGCCATCGGAAATCTGGCTGCGATAAAAAGACATCTGCAACTGGAAGGAGAGTGGCAGAATAACTAGGTGTTCGTCAGCATATATCGCAGCACAAAAGCTGAGGAGAAAGCTGAAAACGCGGCAAGGCACTACGGGTTGCAATGGCCATTAGCTGACCTCTCACACGCGCAAATCAAGAAAATTGTTGCGGAAAAAAGACGTAGGAAGTGGAAAACTCTTATATCGCAAGGTGTGGGGGGGGAACATTTCCTAAACAACAAAATAAGCAATCGGTGGCTTATCAATTTTAAACCCAGACTATTAATTAACAATTACGCGAAAAACGTGTCAGTACTTAAGTTTTATTACTTATCTTCGTATGTCTATTCGTGTTCATTCCTGTTTTGTTATTTTTCTTTTCGTTAATATTTTTTACGAATTTTTTTATAGATTATTAATATATTTATAAAATAAAATTAACAGCTTAACACTTAAAAAGAAGCCACAGAAGCAAATATTAATGGTGGGCCAACAGGTCTCTCCATAGCTACCTCTGATCCCGACGCACAACCCAAAACCGTAAACTACAAGTGTCGATGTCCAGAATGTGATTTTACTTATCTCACGCAAACAGGTCGCAGCTTCAACGTACAGAGGGCTCATCAAACCTGATTCAACGCCAAGGTTCCACTCACTCAACAAAAACGCAATGGACGGAAAAAAGGTGAGACATGTCGCGCGGATGGAAGCAAAGCTGCAGGCCATTGATAACAATTTTATCATTATCGAGTTCCAGGAACCCTTTCTAAAGAGCCCTTGAAGCAATGAAATGGAAAGGGGGTCGCTTGTCAGCGATAGTAAAATGAAGAACAAATGGAAGTCGCTTCTGACCCGGAGAAATCTTTGGAAGAGGCCGTAAATGACATCGATGTAGTCTCGGCGAACGCAGACTAAATGACAAAGACACTGACTTCCATTGAACATTCCTTGAGGAATATTTTTGAAGAATTCTATTCCTTGACAAGAAATTGCAAGTGCAGTAACGAACAACTCACCAATAGCCCTTCCTAAAGATTTATCCGATGAACCGGCAAAAACGGAGTGCAGAAGATCCATAATTTCACGAAGAATTACATTGTGGCTCAATCCTTGATTCGGTTACGGAGGACTAGGTTAGAAAACTTCACCTATCCACCAGCACAGTAAACCCTTCCGAAGCATCACTACTATCTTAAACATCTTAAATTTAGAAAAAGCGCCGAAGAGGTTTCTTAAAGCCAGAACTGCACTGATCCCGAAAAAAGAAGAAAAACGTGGCCCACAGGAGTTCTGTCTGATCAATATTTCATCGGTCCTGTTAAGGATTACCATAGGAACCTGGCGGCGCGACTACTAAAGTTTGCAAATTTGGACCAGAAGCAAAGAGCTTTCCAGAATTGTAACGGTACGCACCAAAACATCTTCCTCTTAGACCTAACTTTGAGAAGTTCGAAAATCGTTAAAAAAGCCATCGACACCGTCACATATGGAACAATGACAACTATCCTTAAAGCTATCTAGTAGATAACCTGGCTTTCGTGTATCGCACCTCCACTACACTTCTTGTAAAGAAGGCTCCCCAGAAGCCCCAACAACGTTTATTCAGCCTAAAATCTATGGTGATTCCCTCACTTTACTACGGTCTAGTGTAAGGTGATATCAACATTGGTATCCTTAAAAAGGCGGTAAGAATAATTAGTAAAGTCTTAACAACTTGGCTCAACCTAAACTACAACGTGAATAATACATTTTTTCATGCTAATATAGCGGATGGCGGACTAAGTATCACTTAGCTACGCTACCGCGTAACATCGATGCGACTGTTAAGACTGAAAAATATAACAGCACGTTTGGATTAACCTAAAGCCTTAGTAGATAATAAAATGGAGAAATGCCGAAAGCCCTATATGGTTGGAGCAGAAGTCCTAGACTCGAAAATTAAAGTAAGTAGGTATGGGTACAGGAAACAGCATAACAATGTTGACGGCCTGAAAGAATCGGCGAAGACTCAGGGCCAGCATCGATAGATCTAGGAGCCGACCCAATTCTTTTCAGGCAAGGGCTTTTTTAACCTTAACAAGATCCGTGTAAATGCCCTACCAACGAAATCTTAAGCCAGCAGAAAACGTACGCATGAAAAGTCGTGCAGAGCAGAATGTGATAGGTGTGAGACCCTTTTTTACATCCTGCAGGTCTGCCACAAAACCCCACGAGGCGAGTGTGAATTTTCTACAAAGAGTCCTTGAGTCTGACAACACCGTGCAAGTCCAATCCCACTACAAGACGGGAGATGGTCTACGCACGCCCAACATCATTGCAATTTGTAAATGATTAGAGCAACTTGTACTTAACTCACAACTAAAAAAAACAGGTATTATGCAGGCATTTCAGAAATGACCAGAAAAATGATAGCGTGGTGCTCAACCAATTAGGTTATATACTCTTGACTAACTATAACATGAAGTAGGGTATGGTTGAACGACTCTGTAAAACATTTTTTAGATCTGTTTGTATTGCGAAAGAAACATCTTAAAACCATCATCTTTACACGGGCCCTCCAAAGCGAGTATATTATATACCGCACATTTATGACCTCGAGGCAGCGGGCTTTGGGTTGAGGGATCTCTCTAGTTGCCACCTTGTAAAGGTGCAAGGTCTATAATATATATAAATATTTAAAATATCGTCAAAGTATCACTATCACGCATGCTACCACATGTTAACTTATTTGTGCCGCCTGTTTTTAACTTTTGTTTTAATTAAGTGAATAATGGATGCGATTTTACTAAAAAATATTGTTAAAAAATACATAAATTTTTAAAAATTAAAAAAAAATAACTCGCTATTTATTGTATTAAAAAATGTTAATCCAACCTGATGAGTTAAAATGAAGTGAATATGGTATTTATTTTGATATAAATTGTATGGTGTCTTAACTGAAGCTTGCCACAGATGTTTGAAGAAGTTTCAGGGAGGCTAAAAACGGGAGAAGCGAGTCAGACCAAATGTGACAATTGGAGAGGCTGTCGGTAATGTAGCAGAATGGACGCATCATGATATAACAGCATCAAACGTGCGGAATCCAACAATCGAGGAAACTGAATCATTCAGTTTAACTCCAGTCCCAAAATCTCCATAGAAACCTAATTTTGGTGAGGTAGACATTATACGATCAGATTCCACATTAGAAGAGATGTGTGCGAATATTATAATGTTCAAATTTGCTTCTTCATATTAAATAATATTTTAATCAATAATTCTTGTTTTTATTTTTAACTGAAACAATTCGATATTGACACTTAAACAATTATTTAAATGGTTCCAAAGCTTTTTTTAGTCCATTTACTTGCTATATAAGAGATATATAATAACGGTATGAAAAATAAATCGATCAATAAAACCTTGTGGTATCATCCAAAATCATAATCCGCGATTTTTTCTGAATTTCAATTTATTCGCAAAATGCGGTCCTCATATTTTGTACACTCAACTGAATCCAGCGCCGGACTTAATATCAGGCCTTTGCAATTCACAAACACGTGAATGAACCGAACAACAGCAGCTAAAAGTTTTCCTGAAGAACGAACTAGCCAAATTCGGCGTGATAATATGTCCAACTCATTTGATCGAGTATCCCTTACGGCTAAAATATTTCGCTTCTTTTAAACAACGATATTAGCCCAATATCCAAAAATGTAGGAATTGGTTTACCGAAAAAGTTATTATAGTAATTGATTATTTATCTTTTTGGTGTTTAAATAGTAATGTGAGGTTATATTTACTATTTCACGTACAACACTTATAAATTGAATTCTAATTTCACCTTGTGTCCATCTCCATATGACCTAATTTATTAATAAAATAAAAATTGGACAAGAAACACCTTTACATAGGTATTTATATTAAGGAATTGTAAATTGTTATTTTACTGTTTAAGCACAAAGTAAATTGAATTTAACTTAAATTAACCGAACAATTTATTTAACTAATTTATTAATATTCCGCTCACACCAAGCTTACTTTTAATAATGACGTTAGGAAAGGACAAGTCACTAATGGTACGTTTCACTAGGCACTTGCAACGGTGAATGCTTCATTTTCATATCGGTAAGCGTGGTTCTAAGTGTATCAAAAATAAACTATAAATGTAGAACGATATAAAACATTAAACAAGCAGGTGCATAAGGTTAACAAAACATTTGAATATTTGTGTCAGTTTTTATTTTATTTATTTTTTAAGAATTATTAGTGACTAGATGGCCACCTCATTCGCCAGATTCGACACAATTAGAGTTCCATTATTTAAAAAGTCAGCCTTCATCTGACTACTAAATTCACTTTCAGAAATGTAAGACGATATCCAAAATGCCATAAAAGCTATTACCGGAGAACAAGCATTCAACATTTTTGAAAATGTTTATATTTATATGTATGTATGTCGGCGGCTAAATGATGCTATATGCGATATTAGGCTTTCTTGGATACTGTCCACGCAATACGGTGAATTCCCGAATAACACACACTTTAATGTATAATAGTCGCGCCATTTTTCCAAATTTTCACGAATAATTAATAAATTAAAATAAGTCGTGTCTTCAACGGAAATGCTGATGTTCTTGATAGAAGCGTTCATTGCTCCGTGTTCAATGGAAATTTTGTATCAAAAACGTCGAAGTTGCAGAAACTGTCTTATTGAAGTTTTCGATCGAGAAAATTATTCTCGATAGGGGATAAGTGTCGAATATTAGTAAATTATTATTGTATTTTTCTCAAATTTTAATATTCGTTAATTCATTTATATTTGTTTAACTTTTAGTTTATAAATCTATTATTTTTTATTAAAATAATAAAACTATATAATTTAAAATATTAAAACTTGTGTTTGTGCGTTCCTGCATCCAAACTGGTCAACAAGTAAGCAATATACAAGTAAGTATATTTTTACTTTATCTCATTACTCCTGCTAACGTGCACGTAAACAGGGACTGTAACTCACTGCATCGCCCCACTTTTACAACTGGCGTAGCCGGTAGGATCGTTTGTATAACAACAACAATCGGCTAGATGATTACGTTTGACCAAATAAGTATTCGTTAATTTGTATGATTTCATTATTTTAATTTAAAATGTATACAGACGTAGCAATGACAACGCCAAGCACGACTACAGCTACGACCACTTGTGTTACAATACCATCCGCTTACATCTTCCATCGACATTCTCAAGAATCCTATGTTTTTCTATTTTTATTTAAAAAATGTTAGATTGCCGGAAAGATTTTCAACTGCTTTAGCTATCAAAGCGGAAATAGGCAACAAGATTATTCAAAATTAGATATTATCAATTATTGGTCTAATAAATAGAAGAGGTTTATTATAGGGTATTTATGTTGATAATTTACGTGTATTTGTTATCTGGAAAGACTTTTTATTAATTTATGCTAACATTTGTCAATTTAAAACAAAATTATTTTAATGACAAGTGTGGTAGACCCGTATGTTGTAAGATATGCTATCGCATTAAATGAATAACGAAGTCAAGATTGGGATGAATGACTGCCTTACGCTATGTCAGCATTTTGTAGCATGATGTGATAGCATATTTTTTAATATACTGCTGTGGCATTGAACTTCCGTTTGTCTAACGATGATACTTGACACTGACGACCATCTGAAAATGACCTGGTTGATTTTTCCTATAACCTCTTAGTAACGTGCAGTAGTGTCAGAAATTTTCTATCAGATATGGTAGCATTACACTGATAAATAAATTCACATATACAATTGTTGTCTATCATAATTCTTGTGCCTGAGAATACACTTATTTAGTATTAGATTTATTGGAGCCAGCATATCAAATATTTCTGAGGGAGTCTAACGGATTTAGATTCTTCAGATCAGTTTTATAACTTGGAGGATCGTATAGTAGTTTGACGATCAAAGAACAGCAATTATGCAGAGAAGCAATTAGACTCGCAATGTTTAAGCTATTCATGACCTACCTTGGACCAGAGGTAAATGGATCTAGTTTCTGCTGACAAATCTTATTGTAATAAGTTTAATTTTGTTTTATTGTTTTGTATTGTTTGTTTTGGTTAAGCCGATACGACACACTTTAAATAATTTTTTTGTAACGTTATGTAAGAGATGTATGCTGACAATATGGCTTATGATTAGGATGTCCTGAACTGGCTAATTTAATTACTGGCTAAACCGTTAACTAATTAACCGGCTAAATAAATTAACCAGCTAAGCCGGTAACTAATTAGCCGGCTAATTAAATTANTCAATGATTACCAAACCATGAAGAAGCTAGAAATTCTTTAATAAAATTATTAACAACGGAACCTGTTTTAACAAAGCAAAAATTCGAAATTGCATGTTGTCGCAAGTAGTAATTGTAGAATCGTAAATACAAATAAGGTATATAGTAATGTTGTAATATAAATAATTTTTAGGTGTTTTTCCCTATGAAAACATCGATTTTTGGGAAAAATCAAATGATATAACATTACCGAATCAAGAAGATTTTTTTTCAATATAGCAAAAAACACTAGTATTTCTGATGAAGATTTTAAACATGCAAAAAACATTTGGGGAACTTTTTGTATCACTTATTATGTATAACCTAGGAGAGTATTAAGATTTATATTTGAAAATTGATGTACTTTTACTAGCAGACATTTTCGAAAATTTTCAAAAGAATTGTAAAGTCTCAGAAATAAGACCCACTTCATTACTATACAGGAGCAGTGTTATCGTTTGATGCAATGTTAAGATATACAAATGTTGAATT
>NEEE01007181.1:14648-31923 GCA_002278615.1 Pogonus chalceus | reverse complement strand
GAAATGGTATTTCCCAAATAGATTTCTGTTCTTCCATAAAAGTCATAATTATTGGATTATTTCTCCATTTGATCCAAGTATTAGTTATTAAATAAATACAAGAAATTATACTTATAATTAATGTAAGTAACCACCAAATTCTATAAAAGAAACAAGTTACTAATTTATGCACACGTTCATAGTTACTTCAAAATTTAAAACAGTGCTTTTCAGATGAAAGTAAATTTCCCTTATAAATAAATAAATTAGTATTAAAAGTAAATATTTTATACAAGAACAATAATAATTAAAAAAAAAAAAAAAAACTAACAGGAACTAATGTTAATAAATTATAAGATTTAAATCTAGGTATATATTTGTCATGAAAAAACTAACATTATAAAAATTATTTATAAAACTGAACTTATAATCTTATTTAATTAAGAGATTAAATCTAGGTCTATATTAGGTATTAAAAACTCTTTTAAATTTTATAGCTGATAATATTTTTAAAACATACAATTAAAAAATTATTAATAAAACTGTATTTACAACCAGTCAAAATCAAAGACTGTAAATAATAAATGTTTAAAGCAAATTTCCGAATACATACTTTTCTGCAGTTGTTTTGTCTTTATGTGTTACATATTTTAAACCATGTATTGTTGTATCTTCGCAATAATTATTTAATATTTTACCAAAACTATTTTCTGATTTAATTGTTTTATTATTTTTATTAATATTGTTAATATTAATTTCTACAGAATCCATTATTATATAAATTACAAATTGCTTTCAATGTTTAATAATAAATTTATTTGCTTCTATGCGTGTCTTAATATGGTTGTCGATTAAATAACAAACTTTAAGGTGAAGAACTACAGCAATAAGAGTTAACTATATTTTATATTTTTATAAATTATATTACTATTTTAAAAATTCATCATTATCTGCAGATAATTTCATTTTTGTTTGTATCATAAAGTAATCATAATTTTATATTCAATGTCATTCTCGGTAAAAAAGGACTAGAAAAAACCTATTAAGTTTTTATATACATTAATGTAATGAATATTTTACTATAAAAATCCTTCAGTAACTGCTCATAATTTAATTTTTGTTTTTATCATAAAATAATCATAATTATATATTAAATGTGATTATCTTTAGAGACATGCGTAGGAAAAATTAATTATATATATTAATATAATGAATATTATTATTAAAATAAATTCGTTTCATGGGTCCTGAACTTGTGTCAAGTTTAATATTAGAAAAAAATCTCTTATTAGGTTCGTTGTTTGCTGTGTAAGCGACGCGTTTCGGAACCTGATATGGGAATTCTACTCTTTGAGAAAATTTCTGTATTATTCAGCTATTAATTTAATTTTTATTTAAATTAAATTAATACTATGGATATATCATAGTTATAAGGATAATGTAAATTTAAAATGTGGTAACATAAAAAATTCTAAAAACCATTAATACTATTTGTAAATGTATTATAATATATTTAAAAAAAGCATTGAATTAGAATTTAAATATTCATATTATTTAAATAATAAAAATATAAAGAAACTGAAATAAACTAATGTTTAAAAGCAAATATATCTAATACTTAATATTTAAATTAATATCCGAAAATAAAATAAAGTTGAAAATTCTTTTTTACATATTAGTAATTTGTTTGTGGTTTACATGTTTCAAGGTTTCGGGTATATAAACATTTAAAATAGTGATAAAATATAAATTATTTATGATATAATTATAATATTAATAATAATTTGAATATTTGTTATGAATAAATGTATAATAAAATTTATAATTTATCCAGGTTATAAAAGAGGTAATCCTAAAAAAAGTCACAAAACGTCTCCGATATTACCAAAAAATGTAATTTCATCATTTGATTATCTCCGTAGAAGATCCTCATCTTTTAAAAAATATATTCCCGCACAAATGCACTAAAAATTTCAAAAAACACTGGCTGTCCAGGGCATTTTGCAGGAAAACCATCTTTAAAATAACAATATTCATTTTATAAAATGTTACTTCTCACATCAATATTTACTAAAAACCATGGTAAATCCAGAATATTTTAAATAAATTGAGTGCAGCATACATATTGCGCTATCAATTGACAAAAGAAATAGTTTAAATTGTCCTTAGCAACCAGTTATTATGAAATTGCTACAGTGCATTTTGCAATTTTACTTATTTGTAGAATAAATTTTGTGTTTTTAGTTCGTTGGGAAAAACATTGTATAAACTTCGTGCGTGAAAACGCCTTCCGCTCATTCGCGCTAATAAAGGCACTCGCTCCTGTTTCAACAATGCGCTTATGCGGGAACATTGTCTTCCCGTACTTAGTTCGTAAATTTACAATTATTTTTGTTCTTTATAAACTATATCATGACTCCAAAGATTTACAATTTACAAAAATTTCTATTTCGCTTTTTTCTTCATCTGATAATTTTGGATGTGGATTCAAATTTGTTGTTTGGTATTTTACTTTTTTTTCTAAAATTTATTAAATAACAAATAATTAAATATATTAGAATATTTGCCTATGAGTACAATATTAAATATTTCTAATTTACTATTTACTGAAGTATTGTTTTTAATGTTATAATTAGAATTGTAAAATAAAACCTACAGAAATAATATTCTCAACTACATTATCATCTGTGATATANTAAGACATTTACTGATTCCCTGTTAAATTGTTTCTTTTCTGCAATTATTTTGTCTTTATGTGCTACATATTTTAAACGGTATATTTGTTGTATCTGAACAATAATATTTCAATATTTTTCTGATTTTTTTTTTTTCCTTTCAATCGTTTATATATTTTTAACTTCTTTTTTAAAATTGAATTGACATCTATAATTTTTATTACCATTTTGACTGTTATTAATTTTATCTGAGAATATTTACTATATCATTAATAAAAAATTGTTAATAATAATAATATTTTATGCACATATATATTTGTTGCATGAATCTCGAAAATATGATATTAAATTTGGTCATGGAATAACCAAAATTATATTTTATATTTTTATTATCGAATTCTTTATTTTTTAAATTAAATTAAATTAAATGATATAATCATTTAGGAAATGACAACTGATATTCATTATATGTTTATTTGTATCTTTTACGGATAAAAGCCAAAATTGGTTAATGTTCGTTACATTAACCATATACTTTTAGCAATAGTAAACTTCAATAATATTCATGACCAATATCACTATAAAGAAACGAAATAAATATAAAAAGTCTTGTCAATTACAATGAAACAAATAAAATATCATCTTTATTTATAAATTAAATTACTTATTAGAAGATTTAGATGCATTGTATCAAATTTAAATTTCATTACTCATCTTAACGAAATTGATTGTGAAACATTTTCAAAAAATGAACTCTGATATGCACAACGGTATTACTTAACTTAAAACAATTAATTGATTAACATGGAAACATTTAGTTAATTACAAATTATAGATTTATCTCTTCTGATTCGATTTAGAAAGTCATAGAAGTTTTAGAAACCTTTTTATTTACAAAAAATATACCTTAACGAATTATAAACGAATTAATTTTACTGAAAAAAAAACATGACTGAAGCTAAATGCATTTAAATTTATATATAAACATTCGAAATAAAAGATCAACTTATTTTAGTCCTATGTAATAATTTTAATACCTAAATATTTAGAATATTTTGCTTCAAATGTAACGAATAACAGAACAATCGATTTTCGGGAATAAAATAAATGAATTATTTTAAATTGGAAATTAATAAGATATTTTTGTTAGTCGTATATCATTAAAATAATATTATTATATGTATGTTATATTGTTTTTGATTAAATGAATTTGAACAAAAATAAAAATTGTAATAAATATAATTAAAAAACTGTATTACGTATTACAATTTCATTACTTCTATGGCTTCCACTATATTTGAAGCAATGATTAATTATTAAATAAAATAATTTATTAAGTCCTTTACTTAAATAACTGCCATATTTGATTAAAAACTCTTACATTTACAGTTAGATTTAAAATTTAAAAATAAGCTTAAATATTTTCAAATGATTTTGATTTATTTTAAATTAAAAAAACTTTAAATAAATATAATTTTTTGAATTTAAAGTTCGTCTTTATTATCTAATTCACCATTATTCAAATCAGTTTTATTAGAATCTTTGCCATCCCACGGATTCGTCTTAATAACTTTTGGTAACGCTGAAATTTTTATTGGAGCTTGACTTTTGATGTTATAAAAGTCGTAAATGAAATCATTAATTCCATCTACCGTAAAGGGTCCTTTCAATAATGAATATTTCATTTTGTTTGTGTTTAAAACTGCTAAAGCTGGATAACCAAATCCACCAATACCAAACGTTTCTTCTAAATCAGGTTGAGAGCCAGCTTCTACCCACGTCCAACCCCAAAAGCTTGTTTTGTGTTTCTCAGCAATTTTTTTCAAAACATTTAAATAATTATACCGACATTCTGATTGGCATTCTAATATATGCGGCAATACTGATATTAGACATAAATATTTCGTAGCACAATTTAATTTAAAAGATTTTTTATCTAAAATTTGATGAATTTCAGGAACTTTCATTTTTTCAATTAGTCGATTATGGGTCCAAATTATAATATCTTTAATTTCACCTAAATATTTAAATGCATCAGATTTATTTTTTAAACCAGAATCAAACACTTTAATAGTCGGATAACTTTTAATTTTATGCTCATTACATTTATCTTCATGGATATTACAATTAATAATTCCTACTTTAACTTTTCCTCTAAGTTCATTAGCAACTTCTTTCCAATATGCTGTAAATTTATGGCAGAAAGAACAGTCGGGCGAATAAAATTTTATAAGCCACATATCATCTGATTTCATAACTAGTTTATCAAAATTAGTAGCTGTTAATTTGATTACATCTGAATTGTACGCATTCATCTCAATGGATAATAAATGCTTTAATTGGATGTATATTTTCATCCTGATTGCATCTAATAGTGCGTCAACAAGTCCATCAATTGTAATTGCGCCTTCGTAATTATATGGTTCATCTTTGTTGGCACCAAATATTTTAAGCGTTGGATATTCTTGAATATCATATCGTTTACAATACCATTCATATTTTTCAGCATTGATTGCTCCAACTTTAAGTATTCCATTAAAACTATTAGCTAATAATTTATAAGATGGAGCCAACCTTTTGCAGTGACTGCACCAGGGTAAGTAAAATTTCACAATCCATATTTTTTCATTATTGATAACTTTATGGAAAAAATTATCTGCTGTTAGCTCAACTACATTTGATTTAGCGGAATACAAGGCTAAACATCTTATATTTAAAATGCACAATAATAGAAATATAATCATGTTTCATTTGTAAATTAAATAAATTTTCTATTCATTTATCTGGAGTATGAAAATATATGTACCTAGGATATCATTTGGCATTATATAGGCGTACTATGAAATATCACAATTAGATTCAAAGCAAATTATCAGATACTGTAAGATAAAATTTGTCAGAATTGTCACATAAATAAATTGTCATTATGAAATAACAATAGAAGATTGCATTCAATTTTTAAATATCTAAAGTCAAAAATTTCATCATTAAAATTTATTTTAACGATAAATTATATTTTATTTTTATTTATTAAATTTGAACAGCTCTATTAGTGTTTAGCAATCATAAGAAAATACTTAACTTTTGAAAAATTTTATGTACATTTCGGCTTTTATCATGAGTGTAGGAAAGAAAATTTAAAAATTTTAAATTAAAATTTAATTTAAATAAAGATAGAGCTTTAAAGTTAGAGATTCGAAAACTGGTGAGAGTGTAAATGGCTTTAGCCAGAAACAAAAATCAGCTGGAAATAAAAATTTCATGAATTCTTAGAATTATATACATATATACAAGCCTATAAAGATACATAGCTGTAAAAAATAATTTAAATTTCTAAACATGATATAGAAGCTGAAAAATACTCTATTTTTAGTATTTAATATATTTTAATGAGTGCTAACGTTCGTTTACTTTTTAATATATTTTTAAATTATTATATTTACATATTTTATGGATTAAGGGAATTTATCAACAAACACAATTATTTTCAAAGGTCACATGTATTGTTTTAGTCAATTAAAGATCATAAATTGATTTAAATAATTCTTCAATTCAAAATAGCAAACATTTGATATCATTTTGGTTAATCTTATTAATAGTGAAGTACTGATAACTTTATAACTCGGAACCCAGTTACAATGAATAGATATTTGAAAATTTGTTTTGTAAATACTATTTATTTAAATGTTTATCTAAAAAAAATTGCCGCTTTTTATATTTTAAATAATTATAAATTAGATGTCATCATGATCTTTTTTTTTTTTTTTCTTTTAAAAAGATTTAACTTGGTACCTTTAAGGGAATTATTATTGAAATTATTATTAAATTAGACTTTAAATAGGTAACAGGTATAAAAAATCGATGGAAACTCAAACTCAAAACATAGAAAAGATGTAACCGGGGAATAGAAAGGTCGCAACTTAACCTGTTTGCAACGTTTAAAATACACTTTTAATTTTTATACTCAAACAATACAGTTTCAAATTAATAGATTCTGAGAAAAAAATATACATGTTAATCCGTTTTAGCAATTAAATGTTAATTTTACTTGGTAAATACTAGGGATGTTACGGAGCTTCGACTTCGATTCCGATAAGTCGGAACATCCGATTGTTATTACACCTCCGGTTCCGACTTCAGCTCCGACACTTTTAAATCGGAGGTTTTAATCGGAGGTCTAACCTATGAAATTTTAAGAAATAGATTAGATAGAGACAAAGCTGCGAAGCTTTTGTTTATTAAATATAATATTCCTCTTTTAAAGTCAATTCATTTCATTTAATTTGCTAATTGTTATTGAGTCTATGTTAATTTTTATTTTCTAATTAAAATTAAAGAGTTTAACAGAACATTGTTTTTATTTGCCCTTAAAACATATCTCTACTGCCACAGCCAGCACCTGTGAAACCGCCTCCGACTCCGACTTCGGTTCCGGTTTCGACTCCGATTAACTCCGTAACATCCCTAGTAAATACTGTCAGGCTGCATTGCCAATCTTTTGCACTTGTACAAATGTTCCGTTTTACTATTTGCGAAAAAACACATTAGATGCGCATTTTAATTATGAATAACTTTTACATTAAAATATTTGTACTGACATTAATGAGGAAAAATTTACAGCGTAATAAAAATTAATAATCTCATATAAAAAAAATACAAATTTTTAATTACATCAATGCAAAATTTTTAAAACATTCTAAAATTTTACTAATATTCTATTTAATAATTTAAAATAATTAAATTATAGACACCATATATTGTAACAATAAAAAATTGATTTGTTTCTACAGCATGCGCGTCGTATATAAGCACATAAATATTTTGATATAAATATTGAGTTTACTTCGCCGTAGATTTTTTAAAACTTTTTTAAATTGTTAAAAGCATATACAATTAAAAAAAAATGTTTGGCATCTTTTGCCTTTATTCCCAACATTTAACTTTGTCTGGAAAATTGGCATAGATCACATCAATTGCCTGAGCACGGACAATATAAATTAACAAATATGAAAAATGTAAAAATCATATTATTCGAACAATTTTTTCCTTTTATTTGCTGATATTCGAAAAAAAAAAAATTCAAGATATTCTTATTTAAATGATTAATATTAACAATGGATTTGATGTAAATTAAGGAACATTAATTTTATTTCAAATAAGTTTATAATACTAAAATTATACTATTTGTAAAAAAAAGGGAAAATAAATTCATTCATTTGATATTATATAAAAAATTATATTAAAACAAAAGCTTTTTATTTATTTTAATTACCCTTATGAGAATATTGTATTTAATTTTATTAAAACATAAAGTATAACAATTTATTACCGACCTTTTATAGCTAAACTTAATAAATAACTTACGAACTTATGATTCGCTTTATATTTTATTCATATACATAAATAGCTCTATTCATAATAATATTAAAACTAGTCATATTTTATATGTATATAATACCAAATGAAAATTCTATGTTATTAAAACGCAGTAATTTCGGTAAAGCGGTAAGTTATAATAATATTCAAAATGAAGAAAATTACGTTAAATAACAAAATAAAACCGATTAAAGCCATAAATGAGAAAAATGAAAAACATTCAAAAAATGTATATTTTGAAATATTATATGATTATTTTTCAAATACAACTTTGCATGGAATTAATTATTTTGCGCATAAAAATAAAACAATTATTGAAAAGTAAGTATTTTATCATTTCTAAAGTTTAAGAAACGTACAAATATATTAAATTAAAATACAAAATATAATCTTTTCACTAATCGACAATGAAATTCAAGTTTTTGTAGGACATTTCTGATAGTTTTGGAGCAAACCGTTTTACTTAAAAATTCTTTTAGGTTTACTAGTTTTTTTATGCTTTTATTATTCGCAAAACTTTTGTTCAATTTGCTGTTTCATTGCTTTCTTTATATCTTTTTATTGATTAATTCACAGTAGTTCGATTTCTATTATTTTATTTTTTTAATTTACATGTAAGAACTACCTTTTAAAGGTGAAATATAAGTAAATTAATAAATGTTTGCCCTCTCTGTCGATCCATTTTTTATTAACGATGTTTTCAAAGTTTAATAAAAACTTCAAAAATGTTTAAATATATTAAATATTTAATAAAATAAGTTTTATTTTTCCGTCGTTTTCATTTCATATTAGAAATATATCAAACTTCTGTAGTAAGAAATATTCAAATCGTTCAGAGAGGTGTACAGTTAATTAATATTATAATAAATATAAATATATTATTTGTTTATGAAAATACGTTGGTATATGACATTTACGACTTGTATGAGTTTCAGTTTGAACCACTGTATTTGAGTTTATCTAATAAGTAAAATTGGACGCTAGCTTTATTGCATTATGTTTTGATAATTTTTTCAGGATTTGGTGGGGAATTATGTTCTTAATAAGTATGTCATGTTGCATTTATTTAATATTTTATACATGGCTTAACTGGAAAAATAATCCCGTTATTTTAACTTTTGCTCAAGAGCAAACTTCAATTTGGAAAATACCATTTCCAGCAATAACCATTTGTCCTATTAGTAAGATCGCACAGTTGTCATATAATTATACATATCAATTTCAGAACAGAAATAAATTAAATCCGAAGGAGTAAGTATTACTTATAAACGTATTAATTTTTTTTTTTATTAACGTCAATTTACAAATAATAATTACAGGTATAAAAAATTATGGGATATATCTTTAGTTTGTGATATTGATTATAATACTATGGGATTTTCAGATCCGATGATAAATTTTACAGACAACGAAGCAATTACTAATATTGTTTCGGTAAGCATTTCAAAATTATTTGTTTCAATTATTTAAAATGATCATTAATAGGTAGTAAGAACAAAAAAAAGTACTTTTGGACAAGTAATATGGCAAAATAATAAACATAACGATAATCGGAATATGTTTGCTGAACAGATAACAGAGGAAGGAGTTTGCTTTACATTTAATTCTTTGAGTCAAGAAGAAATGTACACAAAGTTATTGTAAGTATTAGTTTACTCATAAATATCTAATTTCCCAATTTTAAAATATATAATTGTAGGGACCAAAATGTTACATATATAAATCATAATACTAAAAATACTGGTTGGAGTATTGAATCCGGCTACAATTCAAAATTTAGCCCTCAAGACTATCCTAGAAGAACAGCTGAAAATGGACAAATATTTGGAATATCATTTTTTTTAGTTTTTACCAATGTTTATGTAGATTATCTTTGCGGTATGCCATTATCTGGTTACAAGGTAATTTGTAATAATACTTTTATTAGTAATATATCAACATTTTTTAAATAATAAAAATTTAGAAATAACGTTTGCATACTATATGAGCCATTACCAAATATATTTTATTATAATAATGGATATAAATTATAATTTATTAGTGTTAGAAACTGACACCGATCAATTAACTAATCTTTTNAAAATAAAAATTAACATATTTTCAATAACAGTATGCAAATTAAATCAAATGAATTGACTCTAAAAGTGGAATATTATATTTAACCCGTTTGCATCCAAGCGCGGACCACGACTTTCTACTATCACCAAGCGCGGAATATACCGCATACCCGCGACTGTCTACTATCATCAAGCGCGGAATATTCCGCACCCGCGACTGTCTACTATTCTACTATTGTTTACATATTTTTTTTTTTGTTACCGTTGTTCGGCTTTCATTTTTAAGCACGGCGGCCGAAGGAGACCGATGATGCAAATGGTTTAATAAACAAAAGCTTCGCAGCTTTGTCTTCGGTTAATCTATTTCTTAAAGTGTCATAGATTAGACCTCCTATTAAAAAATGTCGGAACCGAAATCGGAACCGGAGATGTAAAAACAATCGGAAGTTCCGACATATCGGAATCGGAATCGAGGCTCCGTAACATCCCTAATAAATTTTTAAATATTAAAATTAATTTCATATTTTCTAGTAAATTAGTTAATTTTTTTGTTATTGTAATAAATAAATTTTTAAAGGTTATACTTCATAACCCTGCAGAAGTACCTAAATCAAACCAACAATATATTCTAGCAGGTTATAATCAGAGTATGAGTATTACAGTCTCCCCAGAGTTAATCACGACAACACCAAGTCTTGTCTCTCTTTCTCCAGACATTCGAAAATGTTATTTTTCACATGAAAAAACTTTACGATATTTCAGAGTATATACACAAAGTAATTGTCAAACGGAATGTCTAACTAATATGACAGAAAAAATTTGTAAATGTATACCATTTTATATGCCACGTAAGTACGTTGTTGTAAGTTATTTATTTAATATTGTACTAGGTATTTAGTTATGACTCATTGCAATTGCGAACTACTGCATATAACTTGCATATGACTTAATAAGTTGATTATAAATTTTTAAGGTGAAAATAAAACGAAAATTTGTGGATATTCTCAGATGGAATGTGTATATATTGCAGAAAGTAAATAAAAATATTATATTAATGTAAAATTAAGTTAAAATAATTTTTAAAATTATAGAAATACTTCTGAAATATGAAACGGAACAGTCAAGTTTAAGTACAATATTAACAGAAGAGGAAAAATCAGAGAAAAAAATTTATGATATTTGTAAATGTTTACAACCATGTTTTTCTTTATCATACAATACTGAAATATCCCGATCAGAAGTTAATCTTGCAAAGGATGATATTGCAGCAGGGATAGCCACCCAGCAGGAAAGAGAAATGTAATTAAATTATTGTAATTGATTAAAAATAAAATATAATCGGATTTATTTATAGGTTTGAACGTTTTACTGGGGGACAGCCTATATTTACAGAAATATTTGTATTTTTTAAGGAATCAGAATTTTTACCATTAGTTCGTGGCGAATTATATGATGCAATTAGTTTTTTTGCTAATGTTGGTGGTCTCTTAAGTCTTTTTATGGGATTTTCTCTTCTTTCAATTGTAGAAATTTTGTATTATATCTCAAAAATATTTGTACGAAAATTTACCATTGCATGTGATAAAAAAGTTAAGTAATTTATATTTTTGAGCTTTAATAAGAAGTTATTAGTGTTATCAAGCAAATGTATTTTTTATAATTAACTTCACTCTTTCAATTATAAAGATTTCTTTATTATATAAAACATATTTTAATATGCTTACATTCATGTAATAAATGCAATAATGTTTTAACAACATAACTTTTTGCTGAAAATTATTTTTAAGTTATAAATTTTATCATTTGAAGCTTACAATGTGATATATTGTATCAATAATATTAAAATTTAGCACATTATAAATAAAAGTATTTACTTCTTATAAAACAATAAAAATATATTTAATTTGCGTTTTTTATTTAGATAATAGGTTTCATTTTTGACAAATAGTTATAAGGGAATTATTTATTATCTTCGATATCACTTTAAAACTCTATAAATCATTTTGAAAAATTGTTGATATTTAAAACTAGTTTGTCGCAGTTATAATTAATTTTATATTTATTAACAAATACATTTAAAAAGGACAGTTTTTTTTTAACAATTTATGAAATAATAATTTTATGTGCTTCAAATTAAGGAAATAAAGCAGAAAATATTTATATCTAAATTTTTTATGTGCGATATTTATTACAACTTGTTTAAAGACAAAGTTAAACTAGTTTAAGACCAGTTGAAAACTAATAAATCGGTTGAAAATAACGAAATTAGCAAAAATAGTTAAAAATTGTTAAGCAATTTAAATTTTGTTTTTCCATAGAGCTGCTAGAAATCATTTAAATAAAAGGTTTAGAAAAAGACTGCTCTAATTTCTTTAACACTGGTCAATAATACCATAAATAAATTAAAAAGATATGACTTTTAACATTTAAAAAAACTTTTAGTTTTAATTAAGGTTCATTTTGATTAAAAATAAAATAAAATATTTTGACCCAAAAACTACATACTTATATACAAATGAGAATATAAAGAACATTTATTTATTAATATATTTTAAAATTAGTTTCAAATTTATCAGCACTGCTTATTTTCATGGTAATATGTACATATATAATAAATTATATATATATTTTAACTGCAATTTTACATGAAAAACTTGTTTTTTTTTATCTATAAATACGTATTGTGAGTCAGAAATTAGAATTTTTATCTTACTTAAACCTTCCGCAGACAAAATTTACTTTACTATTGTTAATATTCTTTTGTCAATATAAGCTAGTTCCGTAAAATTCTATCATGGTAAGATATAACTTAATAATATGAATCTTTGTAATTAAAATTAATTATTTTTAGAAATATGTATCATTTCTTTGTTTGTATGTATTACTGTTTAATTTTTGTAACGGTGGAAAAATTCTTATGGTAAATTTAGTACCATTTGCTAGTTATACTAATTTTATGAAAGCCATCTTAGAAACTCTTGCTCCTTATCATCAAATAACTTTGATTAGCAGTACTCATAAAGATATTGACCATCCTAATGTAACTTTATATAAATTAAATCAACCTTTTTTGCATATTGCATCTAGGTAAGTACATTAGATTATTAATATATGTATATTTCGTAAAGTAGTAGAAAAATCTAATTAGTTATTTTGCAATGCGTTTGACAATTAGAAAAATGATCTAACTTTTTCCATCAGCCTGATATTTTCAACTTTTATAATTTATATTTAATATTTATACAATTAATAGATAAACGTATAAGCACTTGTTAAAACTTGATTAATGTAGAGTAGCAATTAATCTCGTAGATTACATAAAATAGGTAAAGGTTTAAAGTTGGATTTATTATTAGCGGTAAAAGTTCAAAATGTTAAAGCTTTAAAAACCGTAATCTTATGATTAAGCAACTAATATTTAAAAAAGATTGGTGTAGGTACTCGATTTCTAAAAACGGCTTAAGAACTTGAAAACAATCGCGGATTAGAGATATTTTAGGTCAAAAAATTATTCTATTAAGGTTTCCTTTTCGAGAAAAATCATTTAAGGTCTATTTTACTGTTTTTATATGCAGGGCGATAATAGCATTATAGCTAGGAAACGGAGAATTACTTACAAATATAATGAAAGAAATTAAATTGCCACAAGGTATTACTTTATACAATAATCTTTTTAATAATATGTTCAAAATCGAATGAAGGGTTCATAGAAAGAGCAATATTCGTGCAACACAATAATAATTATTGTTAATATCATTGATAAACTTCATAGAGAGTACAAAATATACTTTGAAAATCCTGTACGTGTTATTTTCTAAAATTAGGAAGCCAAATATTCTTACCACAGGAGAATCCACGTCACCTTGTAATTAAGTATGGAAAGAAATATATATATATAACATTTTAATATTAAATAAATAACAATAAATAAAATAAATTCGATCGTATAAATAATTATTATAATTATATAATAATTTATTATGTTTCTTATATAAAATAATACAAATAGAACAATAAAGCAAGTCTCATTGACAATTTTTCTAAAAATTAGTTTATTTTCAATATTTTGAAACTAAATTTTTAGCACTTAAACCGTTTTGAATTTAAAAGACTTTCCGTTAATAAATCTATCAATTGCAGGGTAGATATATTCACAGCATTACAAAATTCATTCCAATTTCATGTTATATTAAGAACAATACTAGGAATAACAGATAACTATATAGATATCACTTTCAAGGAGAACGAAACATTAAAGAAAATAATAAAAGAAAAACCGAAATATGACTTATTTTTTAGTTTTAGCCATTTAAGTGAACATTTATTTCCATTAGCGCATGTGACAAATGCTACATTAATACAGGTATATATTATATTATTCCGATTTGGTCCAATGCAAAGAGCAATTTAAGCGTGCATTTTGGGTAGGCAGCAATTTTTTTTTCTATCATTTCTATTGTTTATTGAAAAAGCTCAGATCAAAATTTTCTATGATACAAATAGAAAGAAACATATTATGCTTAATTAAAAAAGTTTCTTACAAAATTTTTGTAACACTTATAGTTTCCAAGATATTCTAAAAAAAATGATTGCACCCTTATTTTCAATATTGTGCTAAACAAGCATTGTCCCTCACCCCGAAAATACAAACTTAAGCTTTGGAAAATTGTTTTATATGATAAAAAATAAAATTATTACCTGCTTTTTTTACTGGACTATTTGGAAAATTTTAAATTTTGAAAATTTTAGTTATCAGCTGCAGCTCCGCTTCCATGGCAAAGCAATGCTGTAGGAAATTCTTTGTTTTTATCAACTGATAATTCATTATTTACTGATCCAGATGCTGATTTATTTATTGGAAGAATAAGAAATTATGTAAGTATTTTAATATATTATAATAATTTTCTTTATGGTTGAAAAGTTGAAAAGCATTGCCAGTTCAACAATTATTTTTTGTACTGTATTTGTTTTAGTTAAAATCAATTATAATGTCGTTTTCATATTATTGGTATTACCTTCCCAACATAAATAAATCAGTTAAAAAGCATTTTCCTCCTAACACACCAACTATAGAAAATATCGCAGACAACACAGCATTACTTTTCGTAAATATTCAAGAATCAATGGGATTTTTAAAGTATTCCCTATCAAATTATGTAGAAATTGGAGGACTTCATTGTAGATCAGCTAAACAATTACCTAACGATATTAATAAATTTATAGAAGATTCTAATGAGCATGGTTTTATTTACGTTAGTTTTGGTACGACAGTCACTGCTGAATTTCCGAAAAAAGTTAAAGATGTTTTGATAAATGTTTTTAAGAAATTACCGCAACGAATCATATGGAAATGGAATTATGAAGTAGACGAACTTCCTGATAATATTAAAATGGGGAAATGGTTTCCTCAACAAGATATTCTTGGTAAGTATTAATATTGTTGCATATTTTTAATTTATTTCAAACTGTTATTATAATACATTAACAATACTATTATAGGTCATAAAAAAATAAAACTTTTTATAACTCATGGTGGAATGTTATCTCTACAAGAAGGAGTATATCATGGGGTACCATTATTAGTTCTACCAATTATATTTGATCAACCAAGTAATGCGCATACTGTAAACAAATTAGGTTACGGAAAAAGTTTAGACTTTTATACAATTACAGAAGTAAAGTTCGAGAAAAAAATATTAGAAGTTTTGCAAAATCAATCGTAAGTTTCAATAAATGTTAATTTCAAAATATTTATTTTAGTAAAGAACGTATTTCAGACATGGAAACTAATTTATCACTGCAATATTTTATTTATTTTTTCTAGATGAACGGTTAAACTAATATGTTTAAATTTTTAAACAGTGTTTACTTGATTTTTTTAACATTTACACTTTTTTTTTTTTTAATTAAAATCATTATAGATGATATAGCTCTAACGATGTTTTCTAGGAAGTACGGGTCACGAATTGCTAATAGGCGCGGGTTCTAGCCCTCGTGGTTTTTACTTAAAACAAACAAAATAAATTCTTTTACTATTACTAACAGTTTAGTATAAACTTTACAAATGATGAATTAAGTTTTATTAGTATTAGCTGTTTAATGATTGGTAAATATTTTATTCTCCCTTTTTCAAAATACCGTTTAAATACGTATTGCTCCTTAGATTTTGGCACTTTTTAAAAGTTTTTTCTATTTTACGATGAAACATTACAACGGATATTTTATGATTAACTACGATTATTAGCGTACAATCTTAATAAGTCTATTAACAAAAATGTGTCATATTAACTGTAAAATACTCAAAGTTTGAGACATTTCTTCAATCCTTTAAGGTAGTATGTGTCCGTGAATCTACTTTTCTATAGATTTTAATATTATTTTGCATAGATATTAGGAATAACCTTTCCGTTTTATATTGCAAAAATTAAATTTTTTGACCGTCAATTAAAAGATATATTCGCTCTCGAAGTTGAAACTTTTTGCATTGTTTAAATGCCCCAGTTGACTGAATGTGGCATAGTTTATATCATAACTTAAAAACTTTTCTATAGATTTTTTTTAAAAACTACCGATTGATACAATGATTAATTACAAATTTTTTGAAATAAAAAAAATTGAATTTGCCGGTTTAATTGAAAAGATACAAATTAATAAAGTATTAAATTTTTCGTTAAACTCGGCAAGTTGAAAAGAACGTAAAAGAAGCTTTTAAAAATATTTTTGTGTTGCTTTTTTGATTGAACCTAAAGCTTTTGTCAAAAATGTATATTTTGAAGTGTTCGTACTCAGAAAAGTGATTTTTCGATATTTTAGGTATAAAAGAAATATTCAAATAATTTCCAAACTAATGAAGGACAAACAAAACACGCCGGCCGAACGTTTGATATGGTGGACAGACTATGTCATCCGACATAACGGATATCCATTACGACAACTAACAAATAATAAATTATCGTGGTATAACATAATAGAACTTGATGTTTTTTTAACTATTGTTTTTCTCATTTTTCTTTTCTACACTTGCGTTATTTTTGTTCTAAAGAGAATAAAAAAAATTTTTGATCATAATATTAAAGTAAAAATTTTATAATAATTATTATTTTTATTGCAATTAGATTTTTTTCTCAAATTATTAAAATCACCTAATATATTTAAATATTAATAAATATAATAAATTAATATATTATT